>JBANCZ010000930.1:0-26811 GCA_037040025.1 Sphaerogastrella javana | reverse complement strand
GCTTTTCCTGTCTGTCGCCAATTTGATTTGTTATTGTTTACCAGCTGCCTGAAAAGCAAGTGTATACTGTCACTCTCACTCTCTCTCTCTCTCTCTCTCTCTCTCTCTCTTTCTCTCTCTCTCTCTCTCTGGCTGTGCAGTAGCTGCTCTGGCTGCCTGCTGCCAGCTGCGCTGACTTTTTCCATAGAAATTGTCAAGCTGTGACTTTGATCTGCGGAAATGTTTCGGCAGCAACAACTTTGAATATTCGAATCGAAAATTCGTGCACCCCTAAATAAAAACACACACAATCACACACACTCACACACACTCACACGCACTCGTACCACTATAAGGCAAACGGTTCCTACAGGGTCTTATTTATAGCCAGAATTTTTATGCTCCATTTCAATGGGCCGACATAGACGGCGCACGCCAACGTCGCCGTTGCCGTTGCCATCGTCGTTGCCGTCGTCGTTGCCCCTTTGAAGATTACCCAGCAGCAGCGGCACCACCACCAGCAGCACCAGCACTGCACCCACTCCCTGTTCAGGCCTCTGTTGCTGCTGCTGCTGCAGCTCTTCTAACCACTTGATTGCACTTTTCGCAGCATAAAATATACATTTATGTGTGTGTGCTCTCTCTCTCTCTCCCTATCCCTCTCTCTCTCTGTCTCTCTCTCTGTGTGAGACTACAAAATAAAATACCCAAAAACAGAATTATAAAATAGCAGCACACACACAACAACAACTACAACAGCAACAACATATAGAACAAAACTATATCAAATTGATTTCCCCACCCGCGCAATGGCCGACAATGAAGCGCCATTGAAGCGCAACCAAATTAATCTTTCAACGACAATTACAATTAATTATACACGCCCCCGCCGGCGCTGCAGCAATGAAATCCACAAAAAAAAAAAAGAAAAACAACAAAAAAACTCAACCACAAAAGCCGCAACATAACCAAAAACCATTCAATGCATATGCGAGTGAGTGTGCGAGTGTGTGTGATTGTGAGTGTGTATGTGAGTGTATGAGTGTATGAGTGTATGAGTGTATGAGTGTATGAGTATATGAGTGTGTGAATGTTTGAGTGTGTGTGTATCGACAGCTGTTGTGCTCTTTCTGCTTTTAAAAGCAGAAACGCTTGGAGAAAGAAAAAAACGCACGCATGCAAAACGCAGCAAAGTTTAAATACTCTTTAAAAATGTATTTAAATGAATTTGTTATGAAAGGCAAATTATCTCAATCTAATCTAAACATTTAAAAGCAATTTATGAAATTTATATGAAAACCGTTTCGAATTGATCTTGCAAATATTCAGCTAATAGCAATACTTGAATTTTGATGACCCCTATTCTGATTTTGGATTAAATTTGTTTGGCCATTCGTTTGAAGTGGATAATGGCATTTGAATATTGAAATTGGTTTTTATTTTCTTCAAATTTTGCATTAATCAAAGCTAATGAGCATACTTTATGAGTATGAGTATGTCATTATATACTATATACCTGGCAAATGATTCAGACTCTTTGAATACTTTGAAGCGTGCCAAAAAATTGCGGCATAAATTTCAAATTCAAATTTAAAAATTTATGTGATCAAAAAAATATACTAATATCTATAGTTTTTTAGTGAGTAAACTATTAAAAAAAATATAAGAAATTTAAAAATTAAATTTTTTAAAAGGAAAACTTTGTTTTTAAACTATAATTAAGAAATAATTACAAAAAACTTGTGATTTTCCTATAATATTCACTTCAAGTACAACAAATTTGAGTAATTTTATATTTATATTCATTTCATTTAAATTTATCGCTAAATTATCTTGTTTAGTATTTCAAATTGAATTGTCTTGATCTAAGTTAATTGCCGGTTGCAAGCAACATCAACAACTTGTTATGCCCCTTTCGGGTATTCATGTTGCAGCTACACAATATGTAAACATTGTTGTTGCTGCTGTTTTAATTTTCATCTTTCTTGGGCTTTACCCCATATAGAGAGTGAGGGAGAGGAATAGAGAGTGAGAAAGGAAGACACAGACACATTACATTGAAATGTATTCAAAATCCAATCTGTATCTATCGCACAAGCTATCTATCAGTCTCTACGCGCACCTAATTACAAAAAGATGAAAGCGCTACTTGAGGTCTGCCCTTACAACCGCCCCATGCCTTATCCCACTATTACCCAGGGCTCCCTGCCCCCTCATTCGTGCCACAGTTAAGTTGTGGCCCACCCACCCAATAGGAACAACAAATACACAAACACCTTGTAGTGTATTGTTGTATTGTTGTATTGTTGTATGGATGTTTTCATGTTAACAGTGCCTGCTACTTAATTTCGTATTAATAAACATCACAAATGTTGTAATCTGTAGTTTGGCACTTTATTTATTTATTTTGCTTATAACATTCACCGAGATGGGGTATCATTGGGCATCAGGGCTTACTACTTACTATAATAAACATATATATGCATATGTATTCCAAAGATCTGATCTGATCTCTTATGCTTGCTTATGGCAATGCCAGCAAATTTTCGCAATTGGTTTTTTCCCAAAAAAAAAAAAATTTCGGCGTCAGTTGATTGACGAACTGTTCCACAAGTTGTTTAAACAAAAGCGAAAAAGCACCTCTCGTTGTTGATGATGTTGTTGCTGTTGATGTTGTTGTTGTTGTTGTTGTGCAATTTGGTAGCAGCCAGCTGGTTGTGGGTGTGGCAACTGCGGCCAAACCTTTAGCAGAGGGAATACGAAACGAATACGGCAGCAGAAACAGTATATACCAAAACCATAGCATAGAACAACATATTCAGCATCGAAATCGTCGCCCAATCGGGCGTAACGACTAACTGTAAATGTGTTCCAATTTTAATTCGAATTTGGTTTATTTTTTTGGGGGGAAGGGTTCTTTTTTTGAGTTCATGGGGAATCACATTTTTAACACATCGTTAATAGCATTAGTTCCAACGATGCCAATGACAAATCGTAAGAAGACCAAAGCAATACTAACTGGGAATACCCATGACCATATCGTCTACCCTTCTTCTTGCCTATTTCTATTCCCTCTTTCTATTTCCATTCCCATAAGGCACTTAGTCAACGCAGTGGTGCGTGTGCTACACATAGGAAACCCAGTTCTCGGAAATAGGTATCTCTAGAGGAAAAACAGTACAGATGATGTAGTACAACGAGATAACAGATCAAATGTTATACAAACTGTTCAGCGGAACAGAACATATTTGGCAAAATGTTTAAAGACACTCTTATCTATCTGTGTTCAACTCATAAATAACCGAACATACAGCAAAAATAAAAACCACAACAATCTTTATAAATATATCACAGTTCAGAATACATGATATATGTTAATGTCTGTGCATTTATATCAACAAATATTTGTTTATACATCTAAGATGCATATATTTTCGGCGAAAACAATTCAAAAACAATGCGAATTCTATAGATCCTCTGTTACAACAATTATCTAAAATTTTATAGTTTACTAATAATTCCAAGTTTAAAATGAATCTATAAATAGTTTTGGTATTTCAAATTACTCATCTGTTGGATGTCCAGTATTTCGATCATAATTTGTTATTGAAATAGTATTTTCAATTCTATACTTACATTTTATGGCACTTACTCAGATTAAATTTGTCTTTCCTAGTTAAAAATAATATTTCTGTAATGTATCAACCCTAGACTTTACAAAAACTCATCATACCCTATCTGAGTGTGGTTTAGGTATAACCAGATAGCAGAAACTAGTCTCGAGTCTTGAGCATGCGTCTAGTAGCAGTCAGATAAAAGATAACAGAACTGTTATTTATTATTACAGCAGTTCCATGCGCAATTCTGGGCCAAAATATATGAATATAAATATTACAAGATAATAATAACAAAATTAATAACAACAAAGAAACAACAATAACAACAACAACATCAACAAGAGAAATTCGGCTGACAGGAGCTCACAAAATATATGTGAGCAATAAACATTTCAACAGAAACATTGCAAAAACAGACAAAAACAGATCAAAACGGAATAAAATAGAACAGAACAGAGCAGAACGGAACGGAAAGAAATGGAAAAGAACAGGGCAGAGTAAACAGTAAAAATATGGCTTTAAAAGACGCAACGAATGCATTAAGGGATCCAAAATAAATAATGAAGAATATTTTAAATGCAACAGCTGAATAATTGCACACACTCACATATATTTATGAATGTTTCTTTTTTTTTTGGCAATGCAATTAAAACCAAGTGCTGCTTATGACCAATATACTATAGACTAGACAACCCTGTATAACATATACCATATACCATATACCATATACCTTCCTGTTGCTATCGACTCTATAGAGCTTGGCCACTTTTCGAATGGAAGTTCTGAAAGCATTTTATGTCGCATGTCAAAGAAATTTATTTTTGCGCACAATTTCCAAGAAGTCAACGCATTGGGGCATACTCTATGAATTGTTGTCGTTTTTGTTGTTGTTGTTGTTGCTGGTTAGAAAGCATCCACAGTATCAACAACTACAACAACAACAAACTACGACAATATTCGATGAGTGCTTTTGAATTTTGTTGCACACGAATCATAGCTAAAAAGGCCAAACACTTGGTTACGTCATTCGTTTAATGGGGCGTATGATTAATTTTACTTTAGTCGAACAGCAGCCAGAGTCACAGCAGTAGCAGCAGCAACGACAACAACAACAATAGCAACAACAACATCAGCAATAACAACAACAGATCAGTTGCAGGCATAGTTTCCCATAGCAGAACTTGGCCACAGCTGACTTTTCACTAAACATTTTCACATTTTCCACTAGTTGCAGTTGTTGCTGTAGTTGAAGTTGTTGTTGTTGTTATTGTTGTTACTGTTGTTGTTGCTGTTGTTGCTGTTGTTGCTGTTGTTGCTGTTGTTGCTGTTGTTGTTGCCCACTTTGGACATTTAAGCCGCTTTTGGCATGCGTACAACTGGCGGCTTTTTCCTGCTATCCAGCTACAGCCTGAGTCTCTCTCTCTCTCTCCCTCTCTCTCCCTCTCCCTCCCTCTCCCTCTCTTTCTGTCCCTGTCTCTGTCTCTGTCTGAGGCCAGCAGCAGCTGATTTATGCGCCTGTTGCTGCTGCAGTTGTTGCTGTTGCTGCTGTTGTGTAGGCGCGTTTCATGTAATCTTGCGGGTAATCCAAGTGGCCAAGCGTGAGAATTTTACTCATTGCTTTAAACTTGGCTTAGTACGGTCAGACAAGCAAAACAAACGGACAAATGGACACACAGCTGGACAACTGGACAGCTAGACAGGCAGTCGGATCAGACAGTGAGACACACAGGCCGACCGACTTCCGTATCGTTGGAGCTTAATCAGTGAACATGCACTAAATTTTATAGCTTTGCCAGGTGCTGCACAGCTGCAGCGGCAGCGCCATCTAGCGGTGGCTTTTCCACCTAACAGTGGGTGGGTGCCACAGCCCAAAACACAAAAAAAAGGCACTTGAAGGTCACATAGGCAGCACAGAAGAACAAACCACAGTAGACACTCAACAAGTTGGTTTTTTTTTTTTTGTTATGCTGGGTCTGGTGTCTTGTGGATTGTTGATTTTCCCACGCTGATTAAGCGCATAAACGAGAATTTGCTGTTGCTTTTCATTTGGGGTTTCGTTTTTCTGCAAGTTTTTCACGCCAGCTTTTGGCCAAAAGGATATGCGTCAAATGTCAGTGTCAGCGTCTTAAATGAAGATGAGGCTCAAGTCTCCAGCGAGATGCAGCAAAACTACGCAAAGAAAGAAGAAGCGATAGATAGAGAGTAAACTATAAAATATTTTACATTTAGAGTTCAGACGAGAGAGAGAGATAGAGAGAGAGAGAAAGAGGGGGAACGGGAAAGAGAGAGCTCTATATAGCGACTTTTCTCCAACTTGTTTACTTGTAATGTGCTCATTTTCCTTTTGGGGAAAATTGGGTTAACTTTGGTTTTGGCTTTGGCGTTTGTTGTTGTTAGTCTCTCTCTCTTTTTCTCTCTTTCTGTCTATCTCTCTCTCTCTCTCTCTTCTCTTGATCTAGATCATTAAATGATTATACCAGCAGTTACTACTACTCGCAATGATCATTGCAATAATGATGAACTTGGCTTATGGCAAACATTAACAGCCTTGTGGCTATTTTTAGTGCCAAAAGGGCGCGTCTCTCGATCTATAACTGAGCGATAAGCCCTAAGACATATCCAAACCGTCAGCACAGACTGCAGCTGCAGACAGAGAGAGAGGGAAAGACAGATACAGAGAGAAAAAGATGGAAAATGAGACCGAGACTGAGACTGGGAGAGCGCTTAGTCATTCCACTTGTTGGCAACTCACCCACGTAATTCAACCACTGACTCAAACCGGCTAAGACGACGATTGTCTGTGATCTGTGCTGCTGCTGCTGCTGTTACTGTAGCAGTTGTTGCTCTTGTGGCTGTTGCTGCTGTTGTTGTTGTTGTTGTTGCTGGGGCTGGGCATGCAAAAATAATGTCGTCAGTGGAAATTGATCGATTTAAATGGAATTAAGATCATCGGGCAAACGAGACTGACTCACTGACTTAGTGAGCGACTTAGCCGCATCCTGGGGCAAGGCAGCAACAACAACAACAACAATAACAGCAACAAACAGCAACAGTGGCAACTTGGCAACTTGGCCTCTGGGATTCGCTTTTGCCATTTCGAGTGCAACTTAATTATGGCTTGTTTGCTTTACGGCCCAATCGTCTGGGAGGTGCGCTCTGTCATTGCCAAACAATTGCATTCGTCGTTTCAAGTCTGTCTTCCACTGATGTTGCTGCTGTGGCTGATGTTGCTGCTGCTGATGGCTATCAGCAATCAGGCGCTTTGTGCCCCAGCCACAACAACAATCAAAACAATAACAACAACAATCACAACAACCACAACCACAACAACAACATCAACAACAACAACAACCACAACAACCATCTGATGAACCGCAGACATTTGGAACAATCGCTGCCCTTTGGCAAAAGAGTTGCAAGAGTCCAGTGTAAATAATATGAGAGCGATAAGCTAAGTACAAGTTAGAAATAATGTCACAGCTAAGTAAATAATTAATAAAATATATATTCATAGTACATATAGATTAATATCTGCACTGCTGTTTGGCCTTGAGAGAAATTCTTCAGCAAAAAAAAAAATAAATAAATAAATTCACAAAATTTGCTATGCATTTACTGTAGATTTTTCACACGCTGTCGCCCGGGCGACAAGTGCGTGCCCGACTGCAAATGAATGCGCATACACAAGCACAAATGAATGTGTGAGTGTGTATGAGTGAGTGTATCTAAGTGAGTGTGTGTTTGTATATGCATGTATAGAGTAGAAGAAAAAAAACGTATATGCTGATGACGTAGCAGCTTGGGCGCCGTTATCTTTCAAGGGCTGCAGCTCAATCTAAAACGTTTAGGCAACAAATTTTGTGATTATTTTAAACTAAGCTTTGATTAAATTTCATATAATAATTCATTTATTTTAAGTAAATAATAATACTAAATTATAATATTTTAAAAATGATTTTAATTGTATAAAGTATACGAAATGAGTTTATATTATAGTATGTTAATATTATAATATATTTGAATTTTTGAGCTGTTGTGCAGCCCTGGCAACAACCGCACTCTTTTTGTTCGTTCTCTTGCTTTTGCGGCTATGCTCTCCCAGATCTGTCGTTCACTCCCTCTCCCTCTCTCTCTCTCTCTATCTATCTCTCTCTCTCTCCCTATCTCTTTCACACATTGGATTTCAATAGATGTAGAGGCAAAGCATCGCTTATCAGCTTTATCGCTGCCGCATTGTTTTCATTCACACGCCCCCAAACAAGCAGCAAAAACAACAACGAAACTACGATATAATACGTAAAACATATGAGGAATAGCTAAGAAAATAGCCAAAGTAAAGGGAGATAGATAGACAGAGATAGAAAGAGAAATACAGAGAGAGAGAGTTAGAAAGAGAGGGGAAAAGTGAATAGAGGTAGCCACAGCATTTACATAAAATGACACCAAATATTTGCCCAACATTTTGACAGTTTTGTGAAAAACATGCCAAGCGTCGGTGGTCCCCGGCAACAGCAAGAACTAACAACAACAACAACGACAACAACAACAACAATAAAAGGTAAATGCTACTGTAGTTATTGTTGTTGTTGTTGTTTTACCTTTAGCTACGTCATAGTCAACTCTTTGCGGACTTTTCAAATTACGTCACGGAAAATTTGTGTCGGTTTCCTTTTAGTTATTATCAAAATGCATTTACAGCAAACGACAACAACAACAACAACAACAACACAAACAACAACAACAAATTGTAAATCAATGCCTTTGGTATGTTTTTTATTGTATGCGTATACATATCCCTCAACTTGTATGTTTGTTTGTCAGTTTTTTATACTTTTTCTTTAGGAATTTGTTTGCCTGCTGCAGCGCCAGCGTCAGAGATTCAGCCTCAGCCTCAGCCTCATCTGGCCATGATAACACTATGCAACACAATTCATATTTTCTGAAGAGTTAATCTATGCTGCGACAGGCTAACTGCGAATTTTTTATAAATAATTAAGCGCTGTTATTTACGAAGCATTAGCTTTAGGTAAATTCATTTATTTTTTAATTTATTTATATTTTTTTTTTGTGCGCCTTTTGCAAACTAAAGATAAAGACAAATCTTTAGTTTTTGACTTTCCATATATTCTTTTATTTCATTTAAATATTTTCTACTTTTCATTCATATTTTTATGGCACACTTTGCATACTTTCGTATTGAATTACCTAAACATTTCACTTAGTATGTCTAGATTCTGATTCTACCTTTGGCTATCGAAACACATTGAAGAGCTAAAATATTGCTTATGAATTTTTTAAATATTTTAAATCATAGTATACATCAACAATATCAAGTTACCTGTCCACGCGATGGTCAATTGTTGCTTGTTAAATATTCAGTTCTTTAAACGTTTGATAAACATTTTACTTAAAGAATTTCAAACCAATTTCTAAAATACATAAAAATAGTTTAGAAACTTTTATATTTTTTATGTATATAAAATTTAGCATAACGCATAATTTATGTCGTTTTCCATTTAACAATTTATCTTCTATTATATTTTATACATATTTTATTTTTTTGTTCAATTTTATATTTAAAGCATTTCTAGATAAACGTAGCTGTAACAATTTGTTTATCGTTCGAGCAGCTCTGCTATCAGTGGAGAAAAAATAAAATGCAAAATATTTTTGTTTATACAAGATAAAAGCGCGTATCACACGTAATCAAATAATTAAATGATCATCATTGTTAGTTAAAGTTTTCATTATTTTTAGTGTTGTTGCATAGTTTATGATTTGCAATGCATGATTCATTAATGACTGAGAGACAGAGAAAGAGAGAGAGAGAGAGAGAAGAGCAGCTGCAGCAGAGCAGATCAAAGCTTTTTGGTTTATCAACAGCAACCGTAACAACAGCAACAGCTGCTGCTGCTGCTGCTGCTACTACTACTGCTACTACTACTGATGCTGCTGCTGCTGTTGCTGCTGCTGCTGCTACTGCTGCTGATGCTGCTGCTACTGTGATATTGATAAGCCACCTGCAGAGTTTGGCATTAGTCAGAGGAACGTGAGAAACTATGCGACAGAGATAAGAGCAAGTGCCGCTAGAAAACTTTAGCATGGAGCGTGCTGTTTATGTTTATGCTGAAGATCATGATAATCATGATGATCACAATGTTAATGATGACGTTAAATGAAGCTAAAGACAGTATGTTGATAATGATATTGCTCTGCTCAGAGTAGAGTAATGCATTAATCATAGTAAAGGTGGATAGACTAGATAAAGCAGGCTCTTACTGAATAATGAGTGGTAAGTGAGTAAACTCGCTGGGCAGACTGGATGGGAAATGTGAGTAAGAGAGTGAGTGAGTGAGAGAGTGAGAGAAAGAGAGAGAGAGAGATAGAGAGAGATAGATAGAGAGAGTAAGCGAGTGAGAGTGAGTGAGTGAGTAACAGACAGAGAGAGTGACTGAGTGTGTGAGTGAGTAAGTAAGAGAGTGAGAGATTGAATGAGTGAGTGAGTGAGTGTGGCTGGGCCAACAGCTGGGCGCACAGATTTGCAAACTCACAGCAAAAATAGAGCGATGTCGGCGGCGGCAAACAAAGAAAGCAAATCAAATCAAATAAACAGAACAAATACACAATCGTAAAAAGAGAGAGAAAGGGAGAGAGAGAGGCAATAGCAGAAGGAACAGGAGGAGGAGCAACAACAACAGCAACAGCAGAAGCAGCAGCAGAAGCAGCAGTGAGAGCTGCAACGGGAGAAGCAGCAGGAGAATGAGGATGAGACAGCTGCGATGAATTTGTTGGCATTTAGAGGCAGCAGAGGCAAATCTGAATGGTTGTTGCTGTTGCTGTTGTTGTTGTTGTTGCTGTTGCTGTTGCTGCTGCATGGGGCAGCGATCCTCACTCACTTGACTTAATTAAACGGGGCAGGCAGTGTTATAAAAATATGTGTATGTACGCATACATACAGATGCTAGTCTGTGCGTATATGTATTCATATATGTATTCATGTATGTATGTATGTATGTATGTATGTATGTATGTATGTATGTATGTATGTATGTATGTATGTAAGTGTGTATGTTGCTTGTATATGGGGTATACTGTCTATAGGAGGCGAGCGTAAAAAACGAGACGAAGTTCAAAGCAAAAGTGCCAGCAATTTCAGTCACAGACAGAGACAGAGCATGTGCGAAAGAGAAAGCATGCAATTGCGTATGTTTTGCATATTGTTGTTGCTGATGATGTTACTGCAGTTGATGTTGCTGCTGTTGTTGCTGTTGTTGTTGCTGCTGTTGATGTTGGTGCTGTTGTTGTGGTTGCTTACTTATTGCTTATCTCTTGCAAACCAAATCTACTAACTTTAGTTTCATAGTAATTGTTATTATTTTAATTGCATATTCTTGCCAATTTTGTGACTATACGGAAAGCGAAGATTGACAAGTTGAAAGCGTGAAAAGCGTGGCGCGTGTGCGGGCGCTGCTTCAAAGGAAATTCACATTGCGTATACGCAGCGTGCAAAATAAACAAGCAAAATGCGCCAAGCAAACATGGAAATATCGACAGATCGCAACGGGCGACAATCAACACACAACAGACAACAGACAACGGACAACAGACATGCATTAATATGTTGCTGTTGCTGTTGTTGTTGCTGTTGTTGTTGCTGTTGCTGTTGTTGCTATTTCCCTTCTGCTGCTGCTGTTTTGCTATTTTATTAGTTCTGCCAACATTGCCTTCAAGACATTTTCATTGCGAACATTTTGGCCACACGTGCCGGCCATTCATCTGCTAACAGCGCTGCCTGCCCAATCCCAAGACAGACAGACAGACACGCGGATAAGCGAGCAGACGGCCAAATAGACAGACGGACAAAGAGACAGACAGTGAGACAGTGAGATCTATAGTCAACTAGAGAACTTGTACGATTTGCCTGCGCTGCCTGCCTGACAGTTGCTCTGTCTCCCTATATGAATGTCTCTCTGTCTCCCTATCTATTTGCCTCCCTGTCTGTATGTCTCTTTGGTGTTTGACTGTTTCACTGTTTTAGCTTTCCGGTTTTTGGCTTTGGGCATTAGAACAACATAATTTGCTTGTTGATGTTGTTGTTGTTGTTGCCATTATTGTTTTGGTTTTTGTTGTTATTTTTGTTTTGTTTTGTTTTGATTTCCATTTTGGCATTGCAAATGCTTTGATTTGCCGCAGGAGCCAAACAAGATCAATTCCAATTCCAATCCAAAAATGTGCATAATATTTTGATGTTAAAATCAAATGTGATTATTTAATTATTGACTTAATTACTAAGGCTGGCAAATAACACAACAGAAATATGAATTTGCAACTGTAATATAGAAAAAGGGGGAAGATTTTCTGCAAAAACTAATTATTCTGAGAAAATGCCCAGTGAAACGGTAGCATATAAGACTGCTAATAATCTAATCTACAATAAACATGAATATCTCGCATACAACTGTTAAATATCATATGTCTGGCCGTAACGCCTAAGCGATCCCAAAGGGCATCGAACTAAAAAAAAAAACTGAAAAAGTGCAAAGAGTGAATAATAGTTGAAAGCTCAAATTATGCAAATTGCTGTTTATGCAGTGCAATTGCTGTAACAATAATAAAACCAAAGCAACAATAATAATAAGAACAACAACAACAATAATCATAATAATAATATTAATGATAACAATAATAATAATAACAATAACAAACACAATGGCTAAAGCAATCACAATGATTTGTCATGTTTACTTTTCGGTTTGGGCCCACATGACGTATACCTAATGTTTCAATGCTCCCACATGACTAGGGATGGCAAAAATAGTCTATTAATCGACCATTTAATCATATGATTGCAATTATTTACAATACATACAACATTACACTATTTTCGATTCGATTAAATCGAAAATAATCGATTATTGTGCATCATATGATTAATCGTGTCATCCGTACACTTGATATACAGACTATAGCCACAGACTAGGCGACAGAGAGTGAAATAGATGAAGAAAGAGATAGCTATCTTTATAAATCTTATCATAGCAATTGCACGATCATAAAATATATATGAAGTACATATGCAAATAATACAAAGTGCTCATATTTGCCAAACGATAGCTTCAAGTGTGCTCTCTTCTTGAGGGTTAAGTCTGCCAACAACCCATTCACACTCACAGTCACATTCACAGTCACACTTAAACACAAACACACTCACACTCATACCAACCTGTACGCCCTTTGCCCTGCAATTGCCACCTATCCCAATGACAACAGTTTTTTATTGGGGCGCGTGCTACGCCCGTTGCCAGCAATTGTAAAAGATATCCAAGCAAATAAGATAATATGTGTGTATGAGAGTGTGTTACTATGTGTTTGGATGTGTGTAGTGGTGTGTATTGGTGTGTGTTGGCATGTGTTGGTGTGTGTGTTATGATACATTCCTCAGTTGTTGCCTGCTTTATGGCTTCTGCTATAAATCACTTGCTGAAATTCTATTTAAAAGCAATCGAGAGAAATGACACAATGTCGCCTGGACGCCAATAAAAATGAATCAAAAATTATAAAATAAATAACGAGCGCGTTCTCAGAGAGCAAACGAAATCATAAATAAGAAAAAAACCCCCCATCAACCCCTACCATTACCCTCATACGCGCTCTCATTCCTGAACAAGCGACAAGAAGAAACAGTTTTGGAAAAAAGCACAGCGTTATATCTTGGAGAAAAATACTACGATGAGATGAAAAACTTCCGTTTTGCTGTCGCCTGCCAAATGTGGGTCAAACTGAGCGTAAAGAAAAAGATATAGAAAGAGAGAGAGAGAGAGAGAACAGAATCAGAGAGATAGAGAGAGAGTGAGAGGGTGCAAGAGTCACAGATAGAGACAGCGAAATACTGCCAAAATGAAAATGTATTTCAGCTTTTCCGAAAACAACAAATGAAATACAGTTTAAGAATATACATATTTGTATATATTTGTATCTATGCTTGTGTGTATGTATATAGGTATGTATGTATGCATGTACATGTACATATATATGGTTTATTATTACTCATTGCACATTTTGTTAATTTGTCGTGTGTTTGGGGCCAATGGGAATAACCCTGACAAATGTCCGGCCAGACAATGTCTAATTTTTGTGTAATATTTCATAGATCTCTCGATTCATTGTGTGTTCATTGTTGTTGTAGATGTTGTAAATAATGCAATATGCAAATTGCATGTAATTTGTGCGACAGATGGCGCCAGCAGCGTGTCGCATGCAATTCACTTGTTAATTCAATAAAAAACAACAAATCTTAATAAACGTAACATAGAATCTCCTCGATCTCTCTTTCTCTCTCTCTCTCTCTCTCGCTCTCTCTCTCTCTCTCTCTGTCTTTCTCTCTCTCTCTCTCTCTCTCTCTGTCTCTCTCTCTCTCTCTTTCTCTCTCTCTCTCTCTCTCTCTTTCTCTGATCGCTACGCTCAATTGCTAAAACCACATGTTGTCGCTGTTGTATATTCACCCTGTTCTCAGTTCTCAATTCTGAATTCTCTCAGCTTGATTCTTTATATTGTCTCTGTTTGTGTTGTTGTTGTTTGTTGTTGTTGTTTTTGTTGTTATTGTGGTTGCTTTTTGATGGATTTGCATGAATCATTGAGGCGTCACGGTCGAAGGAAAAGCGCTCAGAAATGAGTTGCAAAAACGCAAAGAAAAATTATAATATTTCATCTAGATGCGTACATACACATTCAAACATACATGCATATACACACATATCTATACATATATGAAAAGTTATTTTAATGCTCTGTCTGTACGTTTGCTCCATCTACTCTCAGTTTCTGTTGGTGTTGTTGGCGATTTTATTGGTGTTGTTGGTGTTTCTCCTGTGCTAAAATCGTCGACTGGCAGCGTCTAAAGCGACGACACTTTTCCTGCCATTTTGCTGCTTTACTTTGCCAGCGTTTCCTCTATCTCCCTCTCGCACACACACACACACACACAATATTTTTCTTTTTTCTCTCTTCCTTTTTTTGCTTTCATTTTGGCTGTCTTCTGTGTTGTTTTTTCTTCGTTTTTTGGTAGTTGTCACAGTGTTGTTATGCCAGACTTTTCCGGAAGCGCGGCGCGACAGCAGCTGCGGCTTTGACGTAGTGTTGACGCACACATAACACTCACTCACAACAACAACTACAACCACAACAACAACAACAACAATCACAACAACAACAACAACATCTTATTCAAGCAACATCTTCATAAGAGGCCAATGAGCTCTGGCCAGCGAAACGCTTGAAAAATAACTAAGCGCATATCAAATTTCCATACATTTTGCACTTAAATGCCATGCAGCTCATTTAGATCATATTATATTTAGTTTTAGTAACTAAAAAATTAAAAAAAAGGGGAAACAAATTATTAAAAATTTATTTTTGTGCAAAAATAAAAATCTTATCAAAATAACCTTAGTTAATGCATTGTAAATTTAAACTAAATTAAATCACAAAATTTATTTTAATGTGGTCTCATTTAGAATTTTAATTTTAATTGAATAATAATTAAGATTTCAATTTAGAATCTCTAACTAAACAAATCCCATTTATTACCCAATCGAATCCTTTTCAATAAGCTTAAGCTCTTGGCAGCTCTCCACTTGGTCTAATCCACAGAGCAATGGCTCAGTTAAGACTGGCTTAATCATATTTTGAAGCGCATAATTAAGTCATAACAACAATGAATCGAACTCAAATGAAATGATATGCCAAACAGTGCCAAAAAAAATCACTGAAGAAAAAATTATACAAAAAATGTATCACACACATTCAGAACATTCAAAATGTTCATCTTATAGTATTATAATGCTTGGCGTTTTCAATGTGAATCAAAGCAGCAGCAACAACAACAACAACAAAAACTTGAAAAGGCTTCGACCGGCAACCGGCAATGGGCAATGGACAACAGCAACAACAACAACACCAGCAACACCAGCAACACAAACAACACCAACAACACCAACAACAACATCGGCAACATCAGCAACAGCGTGCTAAATTTGTGGTTTGGGAATTGGGTATTGGTATGGGTATTGGGTAACGTGGCTGCCGCGTTTCATGCTGCCATGAGGGCGGTCGTAAGGCGGGGAAGGGGAGGGAGGTAGGGGGTGCGGTGTGTCACCCTGTTTGTTTGTTGTTGCTTTTTGGGCATGACAATTGTCAACTTGTTTGCGTGCGCGCTGTGCCTTCAATTCTTAATCGCCTTCTGTGCGTCTGTCCAATTGTCCAATTGTCTGTCCATGGCAACTTGTGAGTTGCCGTTTTATATTATATTTATTCTTTTTTTGGTCTGAAGCTTCAGCACAGTTTTGTGACCAGCAGATGAGAATAAAAGGCAAAAAAACAACAAAAAATCAAACAAAATATAAGAAAAAATCGAAAAAAAAAAATCGAAAAAAAAAATCGGAAAAAATGTACAGAAGTCACCGAAAACAATTTGGGAGCGTG
Source organism: Sphaerogastrella javana (assembly GCA_037040025.1). Taxonomy (NCBI): domain Eukaryota; kingdom Metazoa; phylum Arthropoda; class Insecta; order Diptera; family Drosophilidae; genus Sphaerogastrella; species Sphaerogastrella javana. The sequence continues at coordinate 10,735 of JBANCZ010000930.1, read as the reverse complement.
AGAAAGTGACGCGCACAATTAAAATGCTGTTTTATGGGCCGCGTCGCTCTGTGGCCGACAACATAAATTATAAACAATAAATTATCTTTTAATATGTAGCATCATTTTTATAGAATAAATACTCACTGAACTCAAAAACCCCTTCCCCCACCCCCAGACACAGCCTTACCTCCCCCTCCTTCCTCCTCACATGGGGATAGAGTATTTGCTACGTTTTTCCTTTTAGCCTGGCCACGCGAGAGGCGCATAAATTACCGTTTGCCAAGCATTAAATCAAAATACAAAGAAGAAACCAAAACATTTGCCGACTATATTGTATAAATACATAGATATATATATATGCATATTTATATATATATATATATCCAGACAGCCAGATGAGTTGCTGATTATTTATTAATTCTATTTATGTTGTTATTGCTGTTGTTGTTGTTGCCGCTTTTCCTGCTCATTTATTTGATTTAATTTGCTGGAAAGAAAACTCGCGTGCGTATGCCAATTGCATAATCATGAGAGAGAAAATCGCATGCGATATTCGCCCACCCACAAACAATGTAAAGTGGAAATGGTAAATTGTAAAATATACAATTGGTAAATAGAAAATTACAAAAATTGCAAATGAAAGAGCCAGACGTATATATAGAATGGCAAAAGTATTCACATGACTCGAATGATTCATTCATGCATTTGCAACAATTGCACGCAATTGTCACTTACTTCTATCATGTGACAATATCCTTGCCTTGTCTCACCTTGCCTAACGCCTCTTGCCTCTCGAGCTGTTGCTCTTACTTATGGCCCAGACACGTGATATGCCGGCTAATTAAAGCCATCTAGCGCCCGCTCACAGCTCGCTGGTGGGCGTGGCCAATACGTTTCATTGCCAAATTCTCTCGACACTCACAAAATATGACTCAGACTCGGTCAGACGGTTGCGAAGGAGACTTTTTGGCAGCAACAGCAGCAAACCAACCACACACATCCCTACCCACCCAGTCACCCTCCCTATCAACACCCACAATTCACGCCACCAACCCCCACCCCAACCTGAGATACTCACACACATTGTTGAATGATTGGCCAATGTGTAATTGCTCAGCGCTAAGACAATAATTAGACAAATTTAAATTTAAATGCAATTGCTAAAATTACCTATCGATTTTTTTGGTTCACGTACAATCAGCGCATTATAAAATCGATCAGCACGTGAGAACAGGCCATAATAGTTACAATTGAAACTAAAATGCATTTAGTATTACTGTATTTTATCGATTGTTAACAATCGATTAAAGTATATATAATATAAATGCCACATTATTTAATCTTTTTAAGAGATTCGCATCACATCATCTAATTGTTATATTCAAACGACTTAACAATCGAATCAAACAATAAACTATTTACATTATAAGTGTGAAAATAGTTATAGAAATTTATAATAAAAGCAGGTATTATATAACAATTCTATACATCTCAAAATCTATTGTTATCGGCCCTGCCTCTGATCAATATCATTAATGAATGTGATCAAAATATAATTGCATGAAGTAATTGAACAAATTCTAATTGATTTACATAATATAGATATATTTTATTTTTTGTCGAAAATTTCCATGTGATTAGACCTTGAGAATCAGGTCATATTACATATTGTTATTTAACGATCGCTTCAGTCTATAAACAACTTACGATTGAGTTCGAAAATGTGAACAGACGTCGCGTCTGCCCATAAAATATAGCAACAACTATATAATCTAAGAATTTCAATAATTTTCTAGTGCGATATATATATGTATGTTATATGTGTATGATAGATGTTTTGTTTATGGCGCCGAAGCACAAACGTTTAGCTTTATTCGCATAAACAAAAAATGAATTCGTCTTTAAGATAAAGGTATTTTAATAAAATGTCGAGCACATATTGTTAGTGCTCTATAACTCTTTTCGATTTTATGAAATAATTTTGAATAAATACAAAGACTAATGCCTGCTAATGTGTGTTTCTATGTGTGTGTGTGTTCTTTTTTTTTCGTTGTTCTTACAGCACAGAACGCATCGATTACGTCGATAACATCGATGCCGATTAACGCAACGCTGGAGAATGGTAAAGAGCTGCGCATCATATGCAAGGTGGAGGGCAGGCCGCCACCAAAGGTGACCTGGTTCAAGGATGGCAAATCGATCAATGGCAAGCACAATGTTTACCAATTTAAGCATCACAGGTAAGCGCAATAAATCCACAATGTTTATATAACACATAAAATATACATATACACATTTATATACATATATATATATATACATTTCTGTCCATCTAATCCGATCTGTGCAGAAGACGTTCCGAGCTGATTGTACGCTCCTTCAATAGTTCCTCCGATGTGGGCAAATACGAGTGCCGTGCCAAGAATAAAGTCAGCAGAAACATTGACAAGCGTCGCATTATGATCAATGCCCGTCCAGGTAAGACCTTCGACATGCGATTATACAACATATAGCATCGTATACATGGATCTGCCCACTTTGATGTGTAGCTATCAGTGACGACAGACACGCAGACACACGGAATGATGGACGGACAGAACAGAACAGACATGACAGATGTGTAACAACATTAACAGAGCGCTCCAATTCATTTCTAATTTATGGGCACATTTGAAGGCGACAATCCATGCATATAACAGCCTACATATAACATTTATAGCATCTTGTAAACCTTACGAAAATTATGAATTTATGTCAATATGTAGCTCATCTATCTGTATCCGTATTTGTATCTGCATCTATATCTGTATTTGTATCTCTTACTCTTTCAGTTCAAACGATGCGAACGGATATGCGTAGCTCGGGCTATCCATGCAAGGAGAATATTTGCTTTCACGGCGGCACCTGCATGCTATTACCGGATCTGTCTCAGTTCTACTGCAAGTAAGTATTGTCGAAGGTCGAAGGACTTAGTTCGCCTCAATTCAATCGATTCGACCAGACTCGACTCGACTCGACTCGAATGCGATTTGACTTGTGCCAGCTGCGACTTGTTTACGAACGAAAACTCAAGTGGAGGCGCTGTGATAAAACGTGTGACAGCTGATAATGTTAGTACGCCGTATCTGTATCCAAAAAGAAAAAACTAAACCCATCTGATCTGTGATCTGTGATCTGTGATCTGTGCAGTGTGCCAGAGTGCCAGAGAGCAGCACTTGAGCAACTTCGACCAGAGAACTGTAATATTTTGGCATCGCATTACACCCAAGCGCATGAAAATCTGAACTGAGCTCTCACTTTAGGAACTCCACGAACTCTTGGACTCACACACACACACACACACACACACACACACAATAGAAGAAAATACACAAGAGTGTGTGTGTGTGTACGTGTGTACAATGTGAACAATGTCTTTCAGCGCCTCGTTTTATACAATATCCACGTACTGCGTGTAGGCACGACGCATATATCGAATCGGTATATGTAAACCAATCCAATCCAATTCAATCCAATCGAATACAATCCCAAAAAAGCGCATTGTACTCATACAATACCCTGTAACCTTTGACTGGCCGTGTAGGGCATATATTTAATTATGCAATGCACAAACCGAACAGAGGATATTTATCTCGATTGTTATACAAGAGAGTTTGTACCCAAGAGATATCAATAGAGATTCCCTTTGAAGTCTTCAATTAAAATTTATTTAATTTAGATGTAGTAAAGTAGAAAAATATCTGTACATTCCTATAATATTCCTACGTAGAACATCTGCTAGTCGATCAGGTTTAGCGTGTTGAATATTTGGATTGTGAAAATACATTTTCCATTTCATTTTCCAATTCGAATTGAGTTCTTGTCTGTCTGCCAGAGTTTTGCACAAAAAGAAGACCACAAAATTATTAATTAAATGTTGGCTATACTCTTTCGCTTTCCTTTTTTTTATTTACTGCCGCTGTTTATACTTTTTGGGCGAGAGGCAGAACAGAGCTGAATGGGGACTAGAGAAAATGACTGCATTACGGTTCATGGCCATTTCCAGGCGCTGAAGTAGTATATATAAATATATATATATATATATATATATATATATATGTATTTAAATTGCCAAATATCTCTGAAGTGTTTAAATCGCATAAAATACACAATGTTTTACTTATGCACTCTACGATTTTCGTATTTTTCTTTTGACTGCTGTTTCATCATGTACTTTTATTTTGGAATCTTTCAGTTGCCCGGATGGATTCAATGGCGTCCGCTGCGAGTTTACGGGCCCAGACAGTACGTACAACACTAATCCCGAATGTGGCGACAAGTTTTATGGAGGTTTTTACTGCTAAAATAGGCACTTCTATAGCATCGATTGTTTTAAATCGAGTTACGAGTTACCCAAATCAAATCAAAATAAATCGAATCAAATCAAATCAAACAATATCCAAATCAAAATAGTAATGGTCATAGTATACAATATAATTATATACATGCAGATACTTCAAAAATACAATAAACCAAATATAGTTAATAACTGAACAATAAACACACACACATACACACACAAACACTCACACACACACACACACACATGCAGACACACTGAAAGTACAAATACAGAACTGCATTGAGAACTACACACTCGTAAAAGATAAACGATAACGATAACGATAAACGTTAAACGATATACCATATACATATAAATATGACCATGCCGAAAAGAAAGCAAAGTTCAGCTCCTCCCTAAGTAGTGCCACCAATCGATCTAGATCCTGAATTCGGCTTAATCGTATGATGCTTGAGCAAAATCTTGTTTATTAGAAAACACATTCCAAAAAGCAACAAAGCAAAGTCTTCAAACTAACTAACAAATTGTAAAGTTTGCTCTTGTTTTAATTAAAAGAGAATTCATACATACATACACATGCATACGTATATACTATATACTCTATGCTACATCGCTTAAAACTAAAATGCATAAAAATTTATTTAATACATACAAAAACATATATAAATAAATACATACATACATACTTGTATACATAGATGTATGTAATAATCATGCGAATAAAAACATATGGTGCTATAGAAGGTTTATTTTGTATAGAATTTTTTATAACTTAGGCATTGTATTTAAATTAATTAATTGAACAATTGAAATTGAAAATTTTCTTTAAAAGTAATATGTTAAAAACAATTTAATGATTATGATATTCGATTTTCGACTTTACACGAAAACAAACAAAACAAAACAAAATTCTTAAAGCAACTAATAGACTCAGACTCAAACAAACACAAACAAACACAAACACGCACAAACACAGAGACTCCTACCAAATACTGAATAACTTGTCGCAGTCTACACTCATATCGATAACGATAACAATAACCATAAAAACAGAGGCTCTCTTAAGTTAGATATTCTTTGCAACATATGGCAACCCTGGCCGAACAAAAATACAACTCTCGCCCAAGTACAGTCACCACATCACACCACTGACTACAACAACAACAACAAACACAACTTTGTACTGATATTTTGTTTTGTTTTCCATCGATTTCCTTACAAAAAAGATACAAAAAATATATATTTTTTTGTAGTTTGCAATAAAATAAATAAGTACAATGACAATAAAAACAAAATCCAACTCGATGCGCAATAACAAATAAAAAAAAAACATGAATAATAATACTTCATTCATATAACAACAATTACATATTTTTTTTGCAATTAATTTAGTTACATCATTATTATATTTATTATTATTCTTATAATTATAAATAGTTTCTTGATATTCTATGAAACATTATTAACACTTTGGCTGTAGATTTTGACAAAAAAAAAACACCCAATCGAACCGTACCAAAACCAACAAAATACAAAAACAAATTTAAACAAACAAATACAACAATTTCATTCCCTCTTTTCTTATAATTTCTGGTGGTTGTTTATCCGTTTTTTTCTTCATTTGACTAATCTTTTGCGTTCTCTTACTGTTTTTAATTTTTTTTTTGTTTAAACTGTTCCAGTATTTGTTTGAAAAAATTTGTAGCCTTGTTTTTTAACGCAAAAGAGTTTAAATTATCAATTAAAGCTTATAATTTTAATTATTAAACTTTATTATATCCCGCATGCGAATCTTGTTGGAACAATGTAAATTTCCTGTTTAGTTTAGTGCATTGTAATGCTTGTAAATCCCTTTCGGAAGTATATGGTATTAGGGCAACAGCTAGTTAAATTACAATCTCAAAAAATCGATAAATTTTTAATTTTTTATTTATGATTTAATCTCTTCACAGATATTTTGTTGCAATCTACGGCCAAATACATACCTTAAATAATGACTAGATTAATGCATAGAACTTTTTTATAATTACCAAAATGCAAATGCAAATGCAAACAATATATGAACTCCCTGCACTCCAAACGCCGACAAATGTCATTTTTTAGTATTATGTTTAAAAAATTATACAATTTGTTGCACATTACACAATAAAGTAAATAAAAAAAATTAATAAACAAACAGAAAATTAAGAATAAATTCATTATTAATACAAAATTTCGGCATTGTTCTCGCAAGTGAACCTTGTTTCGTTATTGTGAACATTGCTTGAAAATTGTTATAAAATTAAATAGCAACTACAAAAAAATATATAAAAAAAATCATAATATCAAAATTAAAACTAGATTTCTGAAATTGTAAATGAAATTAAAACAATACCTATAAATCATAATATATTTTCTTAAATATTTAATTGATTATTCCTTAAGAGTCAAAATGAAATTATAGTACTTATTGTACCGATCGAACCTGACACTGACACACTGTTGCGCTTTTGTTGTTGTACCATAGACAAATACATATGTTTAGAGTAGAGAGTATATATTATAGTCTATACAGTGTAGAGTTTAAAGAATAGAGTATAAAGAATATAGTAGAGCTTATAGTATAGAGTACAGAGTAACATAGAAAGAGTATACATACAGTACAGAGTAGATAGTATATATGTATACAATATAAAGTATAGAGCATTGATTATATGGCTCTATAGAGAGCATAGAGCATAAAGTATAGAGTATACAGTATAGAGTATAATCTACAGAATACACAATATAGAGTATACAGTATAAAGTAGAGAGTACAACTGCATAGAGTATAGAGTATAGTGTATAGTAGAAAGTATAGGGTATATAGAGTACAGAGTATACTATACGACAGTTTGCGTAGCTGAGACCATGTAATAAACCATCTGTACATACTATACTTTATACGTACATATAACTACTTAGGGTATATCCGTTTTGTGTACATTTCAACTGAGTTATAAAAAAAAGAGCTTAAGCATAATTTATTTTGTACTCTATAAAATATTGAATTAATCTCTATACTAAGCACTTGAACATATACATATGCATATACATACATATACCCTATACACGTAAAGCTACTTAATATCGAAATTTAATAATAATTTCCATTCTATTATGTGTTTTTTTTTTAATCTTCTAGTTTCTTTAGTAATTTGTTTGTAACTAAAGTGAATGTAATTTAAAACGCAAATTTTAGTGCTTATGTACTATATGTTGACATCAGTTTGTACTTATATTATTATAATAATTATTATTATTATTTTTATTAATATTATTATTATTATTATTATTATTATTATTATTATTTTTATTACAATAATTAATTTAAATTTTATACGTAGTACTAGGGTGACATTTTGTCACGCTAGAGCGAAACAGAGAGAGATTATTTTTAATTAAATTAAGTCGAAATTTTTAATTTAATTATCAAACGATTTATACCAAAAATATCATGTAAAACCTAATATTAACTGAAATAAGAAACAAAAGAAAAGAAAATTCATTAAAAATTTTGCTAATAATTCAGATTTTACAAATCGATTGCTTTTAATTTATCAATTTTTTTATTCTGTTTTATGTGCGCTCACTTTTATTTATAGCATTTCCGAAATACAACAATTACACTTTTTCAAAACAAACACTTTTCATTGTTTTATTTTATTTTTTTTCAAATATTATTTCTTTGATTTTTATATTTTTGATATTCTGTTGTCCATGTTCGATGTTTTAAACCAAGTCCCATGCAACAACAGCAACAACAACAAAGGCTCTGGGTAATTGAGCCCGGTGTTGCCTTCTTGATGTAAATAATCGAATTTAGCTGAAAATGTATTTTTTCCGATTTATTTTCTTGCCAGGCACCACATTCGAAATGAGCTACGCCAACAGCAATAAACGATGGATGAGAAGAAGTGCGCATTAGATGACTACTCTATATTCTATATTACTAATATGGATCTCATACTTTATAATAGTACCGATTGCTAATAAAATGCATGTATTTGTTGCAATAACTTAATGTGTTTCAATTTGGCGCCAAAGATCTGTATGATTTATCGATTATTATTCGATTGAAAGTAGACTAGATCACGTTAATGAACTCGTTCCATTTATCGAGTTCACTCTCTGCGTTCACGAAATAGTGTGACCGTGTTTGCGAGTATTTTTGCACTAGCAACATTCGGGCACACTGACAAAAGCAGCTTTAAAACGAGCGGCTTTCATTTATTAAAAAAAATATACTTTGCATTTATGATCGGAACGAAATCTTGCTTAAAATGTCAACAGCTCAAACAACTAAGAATTGCATCACTCTGAAGGGCTCAGCACAGATCATCACTGAGTATCTGAGTAAGTAGAGAATTAATTGGCCACTACAAAGCTGATGCTCTTTTTATTTGGCGCTCCCATTATGGCGTCCTCTCTTCAAATTAGAGTATGGCATCAATTCGATATTATTTCAACGTGGAATTTATCCCGCGGAAAACTTTGACAACACACAACAATACGGTCTAACCATACTCATGTCCAAGGATCCCAAGATCACGGCGTTTTTGCAGAACGTCTTAACCCAAACCGAAGGTTAGTTACAGCTTAGCCTTAACCCTTTGAACCCTGTAATTATTATTGTTACTGTTGTAGAATGGCTAGCAAAGAATATGATTAACAAAATCTCCATGGTCATTACCAATGCACACACCAAGGAGGTACTAGAGTGCTGGGACTTTAAGATGCAGGCAGAATCTGGCGATGGTGACGCTAGCGATCCAACCAAAGTGACTTCATCGAAACAGCTTAGCCGCATACAGAACGAGATTCGGGATGTTATGCGTCAGATATCGGCTACTGTAAGCTATTTGCCACTGCTCGATTGCATTTGCACCTTTGATGTTATGATACACACGCTGCAAAACACTGAAATACCAGCACAGTGGGACGAAACTGGAGCCGTGTTCATACAGAATGCTCAGGCAGTGCAACTTCGCTCGTTCTCCACTGGTGTGCACAAGGTGGACACCGTTGTCAATTACAAGATGAACTCCTAAGTGATAATCTAATACATATTTATTCTGTTTATTCGTATTAACATAAATATAACAATTAATATATTCTTGCGATATTCATTAAAAGGCAAATCGTAATCATATAGTGGATTCAAATCATTCCTCAAATCAGGTGTCATCTGAAAGCGGAAAGAAAACAATAATTGTTAGTACAATGCCAAGGAACACGAAAATGTAAGGTTAATACGGGATTATGGGGATATGGTCATAATCAATGATAACAACTAGACTACATAATCCTAGGCAGCGCTTAGTTGTCAAGTGCGTTACGAAAGCGAAAGGGTTTGTTTTTGGAGTAGATTTGGGTAAATGACAACTAGAACACACTACCTATCCTAAGCAGAGCTTAGTCGTCAAGACTTTTACGAGCTGCTGACGATCTGACTACCTATCTTAGTCAGTACCAAAATATTTCTGGCCAAAATGATTGGGCGCCACCGGATGCAGCTCGGAGGTAAGTATCTTCATTTTTGGAAACGCATTGACCACGGTGCGTGCAGCGACGGGTGTACAGAACAGATTCGATAATATTATGCACTTCTCTGGTACGCCATGCTCTCGCAGCACGTTGACGGCCTGCAGCACAGTGTTCCCGGTGGACATAATCGGATACATGAGCAGAACCTGGCGACTGCCAATGTCGTCGGGAAAACGAGCATACACTACACGTGCTTCATGGGTATTGGCATCAGACTCAACAAGAATCTTGCCAATACGTATAGAGCGACAACAATCGCGTAATCCTTGCTCCATGGCTTCGCCGGAGCGTATAATGGAGACGCCACAGTTGCCGGATCGATATTTGAGACCTTCATAGATGGCACCTGTGGGCGTTTCCACGTCGCAGTCAGTATAGGGCAGCTGATTGAGAGATTCCTCGATGACCAGTCGTATCAACCGGTCAGCATAAAATTTAAAATCGCTGCGTGACGTATTCCTTAGGAAGTATTTCAAATGTATATTAAAAGCATTTGTAACTGGTGCCAGTCACTTACTTGTCCCGTATTATAGTCAATAGTTCTGCTACTTGGGAGTTGCGCGTTAATAATTTCAGATTGTCACCGTATTCGGCACGAATCTCTTCTAGAGTAGATGCACCAACAGCTGTTCGCATTGCCAGTTCTTGTTGTTGTTGTTGTGGTGGCTGCTGTTCTTGTTCGGTTTCAGCGCTATCGCTGCCTTGAGATCCATTGCTGCTCGGAGAGCCGGTGCACATAATTATTTTATGTATTTTTTTACTTTTACTTTGTTTGGTTAATTGGTATTTTTTCTTTGTTTGGCGTTTTTTCTTTTATTTTTGATATGCTCAGCACTTTGTTTTGCT
>JBANCZ010000929.1:0-26845 GCA_037040025.1 Sphaerogastrella javana | reverse complement strand
ATCGATACCCGGTTATTTTAGGATATGTGATATGGCCATTGCCTACAGAAATTTATAAGGGTATAAGGGCTGATTCATATAAACTGATCTTGTAGGTTTATTGCTCTTTAGTTTTCTTCAGTATACATATTTGAAAAAAAATCATTGTTTTTTTTTGTATTATACTTATATTCTTCATTATACTACATATGTTTATGCTAAGCTTGATCGTATGTTGCCTTGCTGCCGCCAGCAGCGTTGCCACATCTATAAATTTAAGTGCTCTATTGGCAACGCCTTTTAGATAAATTTAGAAAATTTTTATAAACTATAACGGATAAGCACATGATAATAAACTAATATTATTATAGTTTTAATATTACAAAATAACGGGTTGTTTTGTTGGTAAAGTAAATTGTAATTTTTATGGTAATATTATAAAATAATTATAATTATAATTCTTTTGAAATAAAACAATTTGTAATTATTAGTTCAAATTTAAATAATTCAAGCTTTGATCACTGTTATAAATGTGTAGACGTTAGTCATTGGTTAGTAAAAAAATATGTAGACTATTTACATTTAACTTTCAAATACAGCGTATGATTTAAATATGATAAAAAGCCGGATGTTTGTAATAATAACAACAAATATTAACATTATGTTTTTACTTTATCTGTAAATTATATGTAACTAATATATCTAACAGTTGAGATACACAGAAAAGATATGTAGTAACTATTAAATTAAGCTTTGCATATAAATTTCCATTCACCAAAAAGCTTTTCGAGAACCCTGAAACCAAACCAGTTAGACCAAAACCATAATGTTGATTTCGAATTTTGCACGCGTGACCAATCTTTCGATGTCTGCACACGGCCAGAAGGAATGGCCGTAACTTTTGCACACGGCCGTAGAGTATTTGCACACGGCAATCAATTTAAGGCATAGTCTACAACAGTTAGAAACAAAACACTAGAAAAGCCAATACGGCCTAAGACAGACATTTACCAAATGCGTTCGACGGCGGTTGCTATCGCACGAACCTCAATCATACCTTTACACCTACCTATGGTATATACTATATACTATATATGTGTGCAAACGAACAAGATTGAATACAATAAATTGTTAAATGAAGAAAAAAGAAAGAACACAAGAATTTAGCGCACATAATCTTAACTACCCTGTTATTAAAATAAATTGTACTTTAGCAATTTCATAAATCAATATGGATTTTATTACTCTTTATATGAAAATAATCTTATAATCATTTCTTTTTTTTTGGCGTGTGTTTAAAGTTGTGATTGTATGTATAATTAAAACAAATTTGTTTAATTGTATTTATAATTCATATGCATTATGAAATTGCAAGATCTTGTTGATATTTAATATATCATATCATATGTCAGATACGTATTCTCTTTGCGAAAAAAAATGCTATATTATATTATACTTTTATTCTCTATGATGGCCCAAACAAAATATATATATATATAATTAATAATAATAATAATATTAATTAATAATTAATTAATTAGGGTAATTTAAAGATCATTTTGTTATCATGTATATATCGTATACATATATCCTAAGTTCCTATGCTTTATCGATATGCACAAATAATTGATAAAATATATCATACCTTCTAGGCACTGGCTTTACTTTCCAGTTTTTCAGCACACAGTGGCATGTTTATCAATTACTAGATAGTTACAAGAAAACAGATAAAAATATATAATTATAGGTGTACGGGAGTCATTCCGATATGGTCTATGGAAATGCCATAATACGATTACAATTCTATTTAGTTCAAGTGGATAACCTCTAGCTGTCTCTATCGCACAGTTCGTTCTCTTTTTTTCGTAGTTAGTTCAGGGTATTGACATAGTGATGCTCTCTTAACGGGCACGCTATCGTCGATATCAGAGCGCTAGACTGATAACACACTTATTTCTCAGAGATAAGGGAGCGGTGCGCTATGCCGGGACGGGATTAGCGTCTGGTTTTCTTTAAAAAACAAGCAGCGCTCGTCTGTACCAAGCAGTCGTTGCCTTGCTCTCAGCTGTTAAGCAACTGTTTACGTGGTTATCACAACCATAGCTATAACAGTTTAGCTATATCCATACCAATTGTTTTGTGTTTGTTTATCGATAACTTAATTGAGTGTAACAATGGATCTAATGACAATGGATCACGATCATGGATCAGGTGGCACTGATGCAGCAGCCAAGTCATGTCCCATGATTATGGTGGTAAGTGTATATAGTACACACTTTAAGTTACAGCATGTTCCATAACATTGTTTGTGAGTGTAATAGGTGTAAACTGTTAATTGGTGCATGTCACTTGCATTTTGATAGTAAATGTAAACAATTAGTGGGTACATGCCTTTCGAAATTTATGGCTAGTGTAAAATTCAATCTAGATAATTTTTTAGGAATTTGTTTATTAGTGTAAAATGTAAACTAGTAATTGGTTTATTTACAGCAAAAGTGTTGGTAAGTGTAAAAAATAGAAACAAAGAATTTACAAGTGTAAACTTTCAGTTAGTGAGATTATGAACTTTGAATGTGTAGGCAAGTGTATATATTGTAAGCTGCTATTTAGATCTGGTTTATTACCTATTAACTTACTTTTCTGGGTTTTTTTTTTGTCTTTAATATAATGTATATATGCGAATGCATTGGAATTCCCGCACAGAAACTGCAACAAGGTTTAACTCTCACTTCAGCAAGCCCACAAATCGTGTGCAGAGATTTATTCCATTTAATTTAATTTGCGTTCAATTTGCTGTGATCTGAGCCGTTTAACGTAGACAGACAGAGCGAGAAAGAAATACAGAGAGAGAGAGAAAAAGCGACAGAGCGTGTGAGAGAGAGTGAGAGAGTGATTGAGAGAGGGAGCGAGAGAGAGAGAAAGAGAGTCAAAGAGTGAGCGAGTGAACGTGTTTATGTGTGCGGGCATTCTCTGTGTGCTTGTATGCGTTCGTTGAGCTTTAAAGCTCTCTGGCACTGCCGCTCTCTGCTCTCGATCTCGCTCTCTTGCCACCTGCTCTCTTTGGCTAACGCTCAGCGTATACACTTGCTAATGAATTTGATATTGAGCTTAGCACAAACACAACGAAGCTGACTGCATGTATGTGTACATGCTTGCATATGTGTGTGCTAGACTGCATGTATGTGTGCTTGAATACAGGGTCATTCGTTTGGTTGCAAATAGCAAACATGCAAATAATTGGGTAACGCTTATTGAGTAATGCGGACTTACCTGTACACAAGGCTAAAGACGTACTATATATAGAAATATATACAAACAATAATAACTATTTTAATATTAATAATAATAATTATAATATTTATAATAATAAAAATAATAATAAAATATTACTATAAATGTGACTACATTTGATGCCTCTCTTTTTTAATCAACAGTTCCATGCCGGCCACTGCGAGCGCATCTTGTGGCGTGGCTGGGTCGCCTCAACAGTCGCCGAATTTGTTTTATCTGCAATTGCCATCTTTGTGGTCTCGTTCCTCTACGAACTGCTGAAGTTCCTGCGCGAGCAGCTGCTTCGGCGTGAGGCGCGCAAGGAGGCCGAACGCTTGGCGGAGGAGCTGCGACACAAGAGCAATGCCAACAATTGTGGGGGCTGCTCGGAGACGCCTCTGGCTGAAGTGAGAGAGAAGACGTACTGGCAGCGCATCTTTGGAGCGGGTCACATCGTTCAATCGCTATTGAATCTGGTACAAATTGTGATATCCTATTTGCTAATGTTGATCTTCATGACGTTCAACTATTGGTTGTGTCTGGCCGTGGTTTTGGGTCTGGGCTTTGGCTACTTTTTCTTCGGTTGGGTCAAGAAGGATCCGCAAGAGGGCGAGTGTTGTCCTTGAGCTCGATTACGCAAATGATTTGAATTTCTATGAATTTTACAACGTGAATAATATTCGATGAATTGGCTTTTTAGAACCTTAGTTGTACGATCTTCAATAAGAGCATGCTTCTTGTCAGACTCTACTTTACCACACAGTTATTACCAAAAAACAAAACATAAGAAATGAAAATTGAAAAATTTAGAATTGGCACATTGCTAAAAACAAATTTTATTATTTTATTTTTATTTTTATTTTTTTTTTTGTTTTGTTTAGAAATATATTTTAGAATTATGGCATAAACTAGTTAACTAAAATTGACTTATTGAGCATAATGTACAAAATAATTATGAGAACAAGAACCTAGTTACAATTATATAAGATATTATATATACTTTATAACACAACTCAATACTTTATTGCTATTTTACAAAATGTATATGTATATATATATATATATATAATATAAAAGTCTGCAAAACATTACAAAACACAGAAAAAAAAAGAATTATGAAAAAATCGATCGATTTTAAGCAGACCTCAAATTCGTTGAACCAAAACTCCCTGGACCCGCAGCTGTAGGGTACAGCTTGCTGCGGCTAATGCACCTCTTACAATGAGGACAATGATGCTCCTTTAAGGAACCCTACGTATGCGTATTCCATCTGTGGATTTGCTTACAATTAGACGTGGCTCCACTGCGTACGTGAGTCCAACTTACAGCTAAGACTAAATGGCCCAGAAGGAATACGCCATCTGACGCGATGAGCTGCCTCATAAGCCAGTTGCACCGGCCGTCATCATGCCGCCGTGGTGATGATGATGATGCATGCCACCGTTCTGAAAGTACATGTAGTAGTTGTACGGCGGCTGCTGTGCCGCCGTCCCAGCATCACAATCCAACAGCGGCTGTGCACCCGTCGCAGCCGCCACCGGTGACGGTGTCATGGGCAGCGGCGACACCGTATTGCCCTGGCAGCTGGCGCGCAGTGCCACAGCCTGATGGTGGGCCAGTATATCGGTCACCGAGTGCGACGACGGCCAATGGGCGGCAGCGGCGGCCACGCTGCGCAGCTGATGTGATTGCGCCGCCGCCGACTGTGGGGGCGAAGGGCTGCCGCAGGAGACGGCCTTCATGCTATAGGCGGCAGCCGCACTGTACGGCTGGTAGATGGAATTGTAGAGATGCGCATGCGCATGGGCACTATGCACGTGGGCACTGGCCGCCACAGCGGCTGCCGTATGCTGATGATGATAGTGATGCTGATGCGCCGAGTGTGTGTGTGAGTGTGCGTGTGAGTGCTGTGCGGTGCCACTACCATTTGCTCCGTTGTTATTATTGACGGCAGTGCCATTGGTGCCGTTGGTATTCATGCCAAGACTGGCCGTGCCACCACCACCACCAGCATGATGATGACCTATGCTGCCCAGTTTATTGCGCAGTATGCGCGATATGGAGCTGACGCTGGGCACATTCGTTTTGTCGCAGATACCTTCGCTGAGAAGGCGATCGCGTATCTCCCAGGCGAAGATGCCCGGATCCCGTTGCTTCAGCTCGCGTATGTAGTTGACCACCTTGGGTGTGGTGACGCGCGGCTTGGAGCCACCGATGGCGCCCGGCAGTATGGAGCCAGTCTCATGGTACCGTGCTAGTATCTTGGAAACACAGCCATGACTCACGCGCAGCTGGCGCGATATGTCGCAGGGTCGGATGCCCAGTCGTGCCAGCTCCACGATGCGCATACGCGTCGCATTCGGCAGCGGGCGGCCGTTCACAAAAACGCCGCCCAGTTGATTCACTTCACCGTACTGTGGGCACTGTGACTCTGTAACCGAGAGAGAGAGAGAGAGAGAAAACATAAGTATGTGAGTGTGTGTGTGTGGATGTGTATGGATGTGTGTGAACATAGAAAGCAACTACAAAGAGCCATGCCGAGCATCTAAAGTCTAGAGGCAAACAAAAGCACATTTGCGTCTAATTAGCTTCGGTCGTAGCAGGCGCTGGCGCAGGAGCAGAGCGGGGGCAGCTGTAGTTCCGGGGGCGGAAGAGGAGGCACACTATGGAATGGTTCGCTTGAAAATCGCTACACTTATCTTCTAAGAACTGCGGATGCACACACATACACTCTATGTATTTCTGAGTGTGTCTGTGTGGGTGTGAGTGCGTGTGTGGGTATGTGCGTGTATGTATAAATGTGAATGTGTGTGTGAATCTCGGCAAAGATTGTGGTATATAGCCAAAGGCCACTTAAATGCTCCGAACGTGCGCAAATGCAATTTACCCGTTGACGCAAAATCCATCACTCCAAGCGCTGCACCGGGCGTATAGCATCAAGAAATCACCTTACTTTGATATCTATTCGATAATTTATAATACCGATTATCAACTATATAACTAGTCAAATAATGTAACTGCATTTTCCGGATATAAACATTTTCTTTACTATGGGATTTCATTAGATTATTCGGAGATTCAAAGATTCATCAGTAAATTATACTTACTTTAATAATAATAATAATAAAATCAAATAATATTAGTAATAATAACGATAATAATAATAATAATAATAATGATAATAATAATAATGATAATAATAATAATAATAATAATATTAACAATAATATTAACAGTAATAATGACGTTACCAAATTTTAAATTTACGAGGTTAAAGAGTTAAGAACTTTTTAAATAAATAATTAACCAATGATCATATGAATTGTTTCGTTCGTGATATCACAAAGTCACAGTCTTTTGGAACCATATTAGAAGCGGTCTAAACATTGATAACCCAGTAAAATGTAAATACTTTAGTGCACTCTATTAATCTATAAATACATAACATTATACGTATACAAAATGTCCATGAAATTGTATAATGGTTGTTAGTTTAATTTGAATCAAAGCCTGGTTCTTGCTTGCACAAGTTGGACCCCTTGGCTTGTTGTATGGGCTGGCATCACCTGCGCATCGGGCCTCAATGGATGGAGAGGGTCTGTCCATTAGTCACTTAAGAAAATTTGCACATCTGCGTCTTATGCCGTCGTCTAATTTAGAATCATGTAGTTAGCATCGTGTTTCGCAACAACAACAACAACAAAAAGAACGGCAGCAGCTCTAAGAGAACATGCTACACAACAATAATAACAAAAGAAGAAAGAGCAACAACTTAAACTAAGAACACGTACAGGGCAGTGCAAAGGCAATGTTCCCGCCGGACAGCGCCATAAAAATCACAATAGGGCTGCCGAGTTACACGCGCCAAGTGCAAGTGTAAGAAAGCAGGAAGAGACCCAGCAAAGAACAAAAGCATCCAACAGTAGGGATGGTGCCCGACTGTCGTTGGTGCTCTGTACTAAGTAATCGATATAAAAGTTTGGATTATCGAGGTAGTCTAGTATTATCGACGATCAATTGCGGTAGTCGATACTAACAATTGGTTATCAATTCAAGGTAGTCAAAGCAAAATTTTCTAAATTTAAATATAGGAATTTTAAGTGAAAGGATTTTGGATTTTTGGTGGGAGTGGAGAAGTGTAACTGTATTTCTAATTATGAATGTGATTGCCTTATGGGGTTAAACGTGCCACCTTCTGCATGGTATACACTTAGAACCGTATATGTTTTATAAGCACATGGCCTAAAAGAACAACAAAGTGCCCAAGAACTAGAATTCGAAGAAGAGGCATGGTTGGAAGTAGAGTTTTAACAAGTCGTACATACCGAAGTTAAAGAATTAGCATAAAGAGCAGCACCCGCCATACAATAGAAACAAGTGTATCGACCTCGTTTCATTTTCATTCATAAATGAAAATTGCAACTCGTAGGGTTGTGGCTTTCGAGGGGCTCGTTTTGAATAATTATTCAAATGGCATAAGCGATAAGTCATAAGTAATAGTAAGTAATATGGCAGCTACTCAGCTTACAAATTGGAGACTATCGAGACACTTGTTGTCCCAACTAAATCATTGAGCTAATCCAATTTCATCTAGTTTATGAGCAAGACAATTACACTTCGATCATCATTACTGTAATTCATTACTTGGAGGCCATTTGCCAGGCAAATGGCACAAGCAGTACGTGCAGCTGCATAAATAATCTCCTTAGTTCTCCAACAGTATTATATTACATTTAGAATAGCGTTTAGCTTGATCTCTATTGGGTTTTTATCTCTAACTGGTGTAATTGTTTGTTTGCAAAAAAATCAACAATATGTACAGTATACACGGTGTTCTCTCGATACAGTGAACAAGTTTGTCGTGAATGTATAAAGTTCAACTAGTTTCAAATAAATGTTGATAAATAAATGTACAATACTATTTCAAAATCCAAATAAACACTTTCGAGAGTACACTGTTTTTCCTATGGCCTCATAAAGTCTATTACTGTTTACTGACATTTTTGTGACTGTACATAATCATAAATATAGTCTATGGGTTTTTTTTAGCAATATAAGTCAACTGTTCGCTTAGTTTAAAACCATATAAAAGCAGTTCTTTCGAACAATCCTGTGCTAGTTTGTGTCAAGATGTGTACTGGAACTAAACTTATTGTCATATTATGTCTGGGACTGGTGTTGTTCTATCAGGAAGCACAGGCTCATCCGTTGACGGCTAAGGTGGTTTATAAACATCTATGAGATGATGAAAAATATTCTTTATATACTAATAAACCTCTTTGCAGGGCGGTTTTTGGGGAAATTTGGGTTCAGCATGGGACAGCTCATATTCAGATTCAGACTACGATTCCGAAAGTCACGAAAATGAATCATACTGTAAAATAAATGTCACTAATTTGAAATTCTTGATTATAACTAAAAAGCTATACTTTTGTAGTAATATGCCGAAATTGCACTGTTATAGTGGGTGAAATGAAACCCGCAGCACCTGCGGCTCCTAACGGACCGTCCGAAGCACCTGCAACACCCACACCACCTGATCCAAATGCAACACCTGCACCACCTGCACCACCTGCAGCACCAGAAAACGCAGGACGCTGAGTACAACGAGAAGGTCCATCGTACAAATTTCAGCAGTCACTATCTTGAATTAATATATTGAAACTAATCCTTTTTTGTAAATTCTGTAATTCTGAAGATAAACAGTTAGCTTTAAGCTGATGTTTACTAAATTACAATGTTTATATTTAGAAGATAGTTTCTAATATACTATAAATACAATATTACTAACAAGAAATTGACGAAACATTGAAGGCGCTAGAGCAGTCAAATAATTAATCTGTTCGAAAGTTTTAAAGGATCTGCGTTCCTCCAGAGATGCCAAGAATAATGAAAATTAACAATTTTGGAAATTTATTAAATTTCCAATCAATTGTTACTACTACTAATAAAAATATGTACAAATATATATAAATATATGTAGATACTAGCTATTTGTATTTCACAGATCTTTAACTATTAGCGCACACAATATCGAAGGATACATGTACTATATATCTACAGATATACGGATATATGCACAATTGTTTTGACATAAGTCACAACAAATCGGCTGGCGCTCGACGAAGACCCACACGCATTGCCATTGCTGTCTGGTAGTAGTCTGGGTCTGGGTCGGGGTCTGGAACTAAATCTGAGAATGGGACTGTGCTCATGAGACATGAGAATAAAGGAGCACTTCCATTGAGAGTCACAACAACTCGGTGGTTTTAGTTTCCTTTTAAATCTTTTTGTGTTTTTTGTTTTGGATTCTTTTCAACTTGTCTTGGAGCTGTGAATTTGGATTGGCATCGCCAGGCATTTGCCAGTGACAGCAAATGTGATACGAAGTCAGGCCAAGTTGACATTATGTTTGACATTTGTAATCTTGTGATCGTTAATTATTTTCGAATTGAGTTACAAAGGGGCTACGTACACGTACCCAGGCTGAGCCACACAGGAGCGAATTTCCCCAAATGCTGCCAGGGCTAAAAAAAAGTAACGCCAAAGATCACACATTCGACAAATGCTCATATATATGTAGTCAGACTCTGTCCCATCCATGCCCCTACCGATTGTTGATGTTTTCCCCATGACTTTAGTTTTTTTTTTGTTTTTTTTTGTTTTTTTTTTTACTGAGGTTTGTTGCTGTTGTTTGTTGTGTCTGTCCGTCGGTATCTGTGGCGCTGCTGTGTATCGCTCGGAAGGCATTTGAGGCATGTTCAATGATAGCTGCAATTTGTTGCTCTACTCAACAACATTATCTTCGAGTGCTTGACTTTTGTGCTAAACGTTCATAAATTTGTCTCCACAGTACATTTTTAGTTGTCTACCCTAATGAATGATGCTGCTACTAGCCTAATGTTTGCCTTCTTATGCCATATAGAGTCTTTGTTGTATTTCGTATTCATTTTAAAGCAGTCTTTTTTTAAGATCAATGTTTACTGTGTCATTTTAATGGGTTTTCAAATACGCATGACATCAATTTTCGGCAATTATGAAAGATTAATGGCAACAAAGTTGACCATTTGAATGATAGCTGTGTCTGCCTTAGTTAGTCACTTAATTATGATATTGAATTATGCTCTATAGCTGATAACCTCAACGCACTTGGTAGCCCGAAAAATTGCATCCTGAGCTCAGTGAATTTGATTTTAGGAAGCAAATATCTTTCATAAACCAAAAGAAAATAGTGCTTATCAGATATATATAAATATATTCAGTTAGGATAAGATATTTTCAGAAAATCAAAGATATTACAAATCTATTTAGCTGGGTTTAGATATTATTGGAAAATGAATGCTTTTGAAATTGTATGTTTTTTACTCCGGCATTATTATTATTCAATAACAATACCTCCGGCATAAATGTTTAGGATATCTACAATTTATTAAAGTTGACGAAAAGTTTGGCATCTCATTCATTTGCTAGATTAAAATATAACCTCTCTATTTCATTAAGAACATATTTATGATATAGAAATTAGATTTTTTTAAAGCCTGTGATCACTCTTCGCTTTCTCTTTAAGCTAATTTTGCACTTTTATGCAACTGATTTATGTTCCACTGTTCCAGATTCACATCCGGCCAGCTCAACACAACTCAGCCTCCGAGTAAGACTCAGTATCAGACCCGAGTGGGTCCCCTTGCAAATTAGTCACGTATTTTTGCTATTAGCACAACAATAAAATTCCTTCTGATGTTCGCACTGGTTTATAGACTTAGATGAGTCAGGGATCAGTGCGAATATGTGAATGTTGGATGTATGCGACGTGCTGCCAGTTCGAAAAACAATTTTTATATAGTACAAAAACTTAAACAAATCTATTTGTCCAATTGGATGAATTATTTAAATGTAATGAAAGCAAATTATTGAATTAAAATTTAACATTGATCTGTTAAATATAAGAGCAGCTTGTTAAAAAAAGAAAAGCGAAGAGAAGATGGAGAAAAAAAAAACAACTATCGATCAAAAACAATATTGTAAAACTAAGTGAATGCTTATTTAAAGATTCCATTGCAAAGGGCGCGCGGAAAGCAAACACTACTTAAGCCAGAATCCAACAGATTTTACAATCAACTACCGTAGCCAGACACACACACACACACACTCATAGTACCGATCGTGCCACAATGGCTTGAACTCTGTCCCAATGTTGGCCTATGGATGTGGATGTTGCATGTTCTTCTGGCCGTCGGCGTTGATTTTTGTTGTATGGTATTGGTCTTATTAAAGGTGCAAACATGCCACCGCCGTTGAGGGATTCAAAATTTGAAGCGTCGCGTCGGTTACGATCAGAGAGAGAGAGCTAGTACTGCCATATAGAAGTATTGGGTGAGGAGATAGGGAGGTAGAACTGAGCTACTGATCTCAGGTGCAGTTGAAGTGTTTGCCCATCGTCGTTGGGTTTATTTTTTTGCCTGTTTGTTTGCTTTTGGGAACCTTCGAATGTAGAGAGCCCACTTTTTACATCCACACACAGTTAAAGACGAATATATATGTATATGCGATATTATTGTTTATTTAATTTTAGGTTACGGACAAAATGGGCTAGGGCTTCGGCTTGGCCTAGAGCTATTGAGATCTCAAATACACGCTCTAGACCATGTTTGCAATGATGTCTAAGTGAATGATAGCCATAGTGCTACTTTGTCTCTAATAACTACTCGATGTATCCTGGAATTTCTGCTAGTCACTCCGCTAATCAAAGTAAACAAAACGCGAACTAAGCCGAACCCTTCTGATCTACACTGAAATGAACCGAGTGTAGATCGTCTGACGATCGTATTATACCAGTAGCAGTAGCTATAGCTATATATGTGCATTGGCTGCTGTTAATGAAATGCAAACAGAAACAAAATGTGAAGAGCTCGGGCAAACAGCTTAAAAAATCATAAACACAATTTTCAGTTCAGCGACAGAGAGAACACAAGCGCTCAGCTCAGGCCCTGTCCTATCAATATTTGCCTATGGATTTGGGAATGCTACATCGATCTGCGGGCTCTCAGAGTCAGACAGACACATTATAGTCCTGCAGTTTTTTTTTTTTTTGTGTGGTTTTACACTACTGCAACGGAAGTTGCTATTGATATGAGACTTGGGTACAAATGGCTTACAAATGCCACTGTTTACATTGAAATACAACTCTTTTCAAACTCTGAATCCTATGCTGCGTTGACAGTGGCAACCCTTGAGGGATTTGCGAAGTCTGTGGTAGTGTCGCCAGAGCGAATATGGCTCATACAGTAGTAGTATCCCATAAAAGGCTCAATTAAAATTGTCTATAAAGCGAAATTATACTTCATAAATTCTGGGAAATTGCCGAATACAATGACACCCTATTGTTCACTGTCGATGCCCGATGCTCGATGCCCGATAAAGAAATTACAAAATACTCCAGCAGCATCAACACTGTACTGTCTCAGCCAGTTAGAGCTAAATCGTTTTTATGGTATCATGGCTTTTCCATTCTTGGAATTTTTCTTGCAAAAAAAAAAAAATAAAATAAAAGCAAAAAACTTGGGCTTTGACTGAAACCGCTTGACGTTTGTTGCCTGAAGCAATTAAATTGTGCCGCATTTGATGTTTATTCATTACTATATATATATATATAGATGTATGAGTATATGTTTATGTTAAATTATATAAAAAATTTAAGAAATGAATTTAAAAAACCGTTAAAAGTTCAACGCAAACGCAGCGATGCATGCAAATCCAATTACAGGAGCAATTAACGAACGTTAACTAACTAGAACTAATTAAAAATAATATTTTGCTAAACAAAATGGTCGCGCCCGACCGCAAATAAATATATTGTATATATAAATAAATTAAACAGACAGCGGCGATAATCATTTAACTAGCGATTTCATATCAATGCCTTGATTTTAGATTATACTGTGCGGTATTATAAACGGTTTTGCCTGGGTTCACTTTTGATTGAATTTTTTTTTTTGTCGAGTCGATTAGACTAGATTTGCTGAAAAGCACTGTCAATCAGATGACATTTTGCTGAAGTTCTTTCAAGAGGGAATTTTAAAAATGTATGGGATTGTTTATTATTTGAAAATGCTGCCAAGAAGATTTCAAATGTCAAAAGGCAATAAACTAATTTCATGCATAATTTAAATGAACAAATTCAAACAGAAATCTGTAGTCAATTGTGGACAGCTGATAAGCTAAAATACACATATATAAAAGAATTTTTGTATATATAGAACAGTTGAATATTGGATTATTTATGACGCGGAATTGTAGCATGGACCATAGACATTTAATCAGCGTTTCGCAATTCAGCGACCCCAAAATAATGACAACAATAGAATTGCAACAATTGAAAGTGCATTCAAAATATATTTCACAGAGAGAAATGCTTATCAAGGTATTAGAATCAAGAGACCGAGAGATCGTCAATTAACACGTTTCCACTTCAAACGAAGCGTTCAAATACAAATTGCTGATGGTAGAGCGAATTGTGTCAACATTGAGTTATATATTGTATTTGAAATGCATTCAAATCAAATGAATTTGAATAAAATGCAATTTGATTAAATAACTAAAATAAATTTCAGAAATCACACAGCGTTGCGCTTCAGTTCGAAAATTGAATACAAATTTGGCATGAAATAGCGTCTGCTCATTTCAAAATATTGAGGACATTGGCTGAAATATTACTATATATTATGTTAAAGTTACGCCCTAAAGAACAGAACCAAAAAACACAACACAAAAAAAAAATCTGTGAAAGAGCAAAGAAAGCATGGCTAATTAAATTTCCTTTTCCTTCACAAGTTGCAATATGTTGTATATATGTGTGAGTGTATTTGTGTGTGTGAGTGTGTATGTGTTAGTGCCATAAATCAGCTTAGCTCTTGGCAAACAGCAACCCATAGCCATTGCCATAGCCATAGCCATGCCCTCTAGCCCCCAGAGGGGCAATTTGATTGACACTGCGTTGCTGTTGTCAAAAGACAGAAGGGTTTACTTTGCATTTGTATACCCTATTGCGAATATACAACAAAATTAAAAGAATTTAAGGCATATATACTCTTACTTTCTTTGAAATTGTATTATTTTATTTCTAAAAAAAACTTTGTGCGTTGTTTTATTTTGTAAAAACTTGCCCAGGGTATTTATGAGTTAGGCATACCTCATGCTTTGATGCCATACAAATAAATACAAAAAAAAGTAATTTACTTTAAGCATTGCAGCACAAATTAATTTAACAATTCAGTTGAATTCAGTTGAGGCTTTGCGTATTTATTTATATTGCGCATACGCAACGTTGGCCAACATTTAATGCATTTAACGCACTTTGATTGAAGTGTTAACATGTACACGCACATAAATAAAAGAAATCAAAGCAAATGCATTTATTTCTATAAATTATAAATAACATATATACCCTAAAAATGTGTGTGTGTGTGTGTATTTTTTAAAAGCTTGTCGACAATTTCACATTCAATGCGTTGTGCAATTTGCCGCACAATCGCATTTGTTTATCAGTTGTGAGTGTATTTTTGCAAGAAGAAGGAAGCATCTTTAATGCAGACTGTCCGTCTGTGTGTCGCATTGAACTGTGGCAATGTTATTTTCATTTAATCAGCTAAAGTTCAACTCTCTCTCTCTCTCCTTCTCAATCTCTCTCTGTATATCTTATCAGACCCAAGAGTGAGGGCGAGCGATTCATGAACTGTTTACGATCTGTGAATCGATCGCGACTGCTAGCAGTTTTCATGATTATTTCTTTATTCAAGACACTACACATTATAGCAAAAGTCGGTTAAGATTACCTTATAGAAGACATTGAAGGTATATATATAAAATAATATAACTTTTGTGCAGAGAATGATCCATTCTATATAAAAGTATATTGTTCCACATATTGCGAGTAAGATCAAAATATTTAGATGAAAAATTCTTAAAAAAATTAACACTTAATTTAATATAATAAAATTGACCTAGAGATCTATATAAAATACCAAGCCATTTATAACAACTAACTTGTTCCTAAATTACATATGAGTTAATCTAGCATAAACCACAGTTTCGATCATTAATTATATAACTTTTTCTGTTTTCTGTTGGTGGTATTGACATTAATCTCATATTGAGACAGTGTATATGTTTAAAATTATAAATTAAGCTCATTACGTTGTAGTATCAACGCCCAAGAAGAACACATGCCGATGTTCCCCCCCCCCCAACCACTGGGGGCACTTGCAACAAACACTAACCCCGCGGTGGATATATCAAAAGTACATAAAACTAAATAGATTCCTTCAGCGTCAACAACTTTGTCTGTCAACAGAAATGAATGGGTCCATAAATCACAGCCAGGCAGCGGAGCACCAAGTGGCGTCACTACAACTAGATCCAAGTCAAGTTCCACTAGGAGAAATATGACAGCGTCTGCCGCCAGCTGAGCCAGCTTCTCAGTCAGTCAGTCAGCCAAGTAACGGATGCTAATCTCAAGAGGAAAAGATAGAGCGAGCAAGACAGAGAGAGAGAGAGAGAGAGAGAGAGATTCTTGTGGCTGTTGCCGGTTGTCGTTCCCGTTGCCGGCGCATGTAAAAGGGGGCGCGCCCAAGACATGCTGCGGTGACTTCAATTACGCGTACCAAGAATGTGGACAATGCGAGCGCACATTGCCGAAATGGCAAAAACACACACACACAGCTAGAAAGAGAGAAAGATCCGACCAATCATTGCCAATGTACTAGAACCGTATCACTATATAGTACTATATACCATGGCCATGGCTCAACCAACTTCAAGGCATTCGAACTATGCGCGACAAGGGAACGCCCGCTTGCCGCTGACAGGCATAAATATTGATATGCCTATGCTGCATCTGTATGCCTCGTCCGATGCACTCTGAACTCTGAAGGGCGACTGCAGTTCCGGTTAGTGTATGCTTGACACCCTCTAGGGAAAATGGAAAACAAGCCGCATTAGCCTAAGGGCAAGGGGTTAGACTTAGACTTAGTCGTTGGTGCAGATGTTTTGCCCTGCCGGCGGATTGATGAGCGTGCATTAATTACGACCCCGGAGACGTCAAACACGTGAACTGAGCTCCCTTGGTGGGTGATTAGAAAACCATTAAATTTGCGTTAATGAATGCCCTTGGAGTTTGCACTCGGTTGAGGCAGCTCATGTTGCATGTTGCACTTGCACTTGTCCATGGGTGTACGCATCCTTGTGGCTGTGGCTCCAAGTGGGCGGGCGACATAATGAAAATTTACGCACCAGCTAACAGCCGAGTGATTTAATTAAATTAAAGTCTGTAAAAAGTCTGTGCGGGCCAGCGACGCCATATAATCAAGTCAGCCAAGCGTTGTCCAAAACTTGTACGCAAATCAGAAATATCAGCCGGCTGTAGATGGAGATGGAAGTGGGAATGGAGATGGAGCAAGAGAGGGCAGACAGGCAGCCAGTCCGTCAAGCAGGCCAAGGCAGGAGTTGAAGCAAGTCTGTGCTCCTGGTTGCATATGTGCATGGCATGCATGCATGCTGCTGATGTATGTACATCCCATATGTACATATGTATGTATGTATGTATGTATGTATGTATGTATGTATGTATACTCATCCATTAAGACGTGCACACATTGACGCGACTTTTTCGTCTCTCAAGTGTTTGCCTGTTTGCCCGACGTCTTCGTCTTGGTCTTGGTCTTATGCTTCTCCTTCTGTCGTCTCGCTTCTACGTTTCGTCTGTGTTTTAGTTGCTCATTTTGTTTTAGTACCCTTTTCTGTGATTTTAGCATCTCTCGCGCCTCTGCGCCTTCTTTTTTTTAATGTTTAGCTACCGAAGTAGTTGGCTACCGGTAGCCGTTAGTCACGCATTTCTGCAACTGCATAGCCAACGCCATGGACCAGGCTCATCGTCTCGCTTCCACTGTCTTTCCCTCTCGTTCTCTCACTTCCTCTCTCTGCTCTCTGTCTCTCTGTCTCATTCTCAACTGGGCCCGTAGCTTCTAGCCAAACACTACTGTGTACAAACAAAATGTCAAAACATCGAAAGCAAGTCATTAATGGACCAAAGTGGAGGATCTTAAACCCTCAACACTAGAGAACTGAACTGCCGCTACAACGCTTACATTGAGCATGCGCGGCCCTTGGAATATATTATGTAATGTGATATTTAATTAACTAAAATGCATTTTTAGAATGTTTTATATATTAAGATTGAAAAATTAATAGCGGTATACAACAAAGTTAAAGAAATGATATAATATGATCATAACAAACTAAAAGAAGTAATATTGCAGTTTGCAAATTGAAGACCTGCGTATAATATGACCTCACATTAGATCATTTTTATCATATATAACATAAATTTGTATAAAGTTTAAGTATAGTTTTATTTACTCTAGGATTTGAGCATTAAAAATCAAATAATATCAAATTAAAACTACGTTTATCTAATACAATCCTACATTTGTTATGATAACTTTAGTTTTGGCAATAATAAAAACCAAATTCATAAGGAAAATGCACTCAAGTCTTGATTGCATTTTGATATTGCATAATAATTGTTATTATCTCTTAGCTAATTAACTATGTGTAAATGGCAACGCATGCCAAAGATTTTATTGATTTTGTAGATTGCGTATGCGCTTGATTGTGGCTGGTCAATAATGTCAATCAATAGACACAGCATGCAAAACAAATCTCCGCATATTCGGACAATGATGTAAAGTTTTTGTTGTAGTTGTAGTTGTATTTTTTACTCAATTTCTTCTTTTTTTTGGGCTAAAGCAAAGCTATGGCCACTTACGGACCAAAGTGAACACCGCATGACAAACACTGGCACAGACCACAAACATTACAACGATCATTAGTTAAATTAGAGGCAATGGCAGCATCGCCATCGCCAAAGACAACACAAGGCACACAAAAGACAACAGACAGACAGACAGACAGACAGACAACGGACTGTAGTACTTTAGCTACAGCTACAGCTACAGCTATACCAACTGAGCCCCAACTTTGGCTATAGATCTCTTGGGGTAGTGTAAACAATTATCATTGCTACCGGCAGGCTGTCGATCAAGCGCGGCAAGCGTCGCGTCGGCTTCAGCATCGGCTTCGGCGTCGCTCACCTTTGAAACGAAAATCAAAAACAAATACAAGTACCATAAACTAATACACCTACCATACCGAAAACTATCTTCGACTTGGACTCAAAGCCAGTAGCTCTGCACAGTTCATTGTTTATATTGGGCATTGCACTGTGCACTGTGCGTCAGGTGCCCTATCGCTCACCCGCTCAGCCGCTCACCCGTTCGACCACTCTTACAGCCACCCGCTCATCTTCACAGCTGCTCAGGTGTTCAGTTGGGTACTGGGTTAGCAGGATTTGGTCTATGTGTCATATTACTTTATTGTATTGAAAGTCTACCTCGCCCCGAAGAAATTGTTGGAACAACACTTCAAATGAGTAAGAGATCTCTAGTTCAATGATTTTGACTAATGCCAGCTATATATGAAAACTATATAAAGAAATACCGGTAGTTGCAAAAGTCTTCATTTTTAGTAATTCTTAAATTAGATATCATCATAACACAACATAATAGCATATATCACATTATTATATAAAGGAAAAAAGAATAAGTACGAAAAGGTAGAATTAAGTGAATTAATTTTTATATTAGTTAGGATATAATTTCAAATTGCGGATTTCATAATAATAAAAGAGGGGAGTACCGTTGGGAAAACGTGCACAAAATACTCTACTCCAGCGATAAGGTTAAAGAATCTAAAGGATTACAATTTCTATTCGACCTACGGGTGGATAAAGAAATTTATCCCAAACAAACGAGTTTTATAGAATCCTTAATCTAAGTGACAAGTGACAATTTATTTAATTACCTGGATCCATTTCCAGATTGAAGAACTCCACAATGTTAGCTGTTATGAACTAGAGCTGAGTTTCTGATGGGTTTTCGATGCGTTGTTATGTGTTTTTAGAGGGGTTTTTAATGTGATCGGACAGATGTTGATGTTGATGTTGAAGTTGAAGCTAAAGCGTTCAAATTTGTAGTCGAAACCGTTAAATATTCGCACTTGCTGTATTGTTAGTTTCAATTAAGGCATGAAATTTGTACAAATTGTTGGGTCTTGGTAACGGCGCGACGCCAGTTGTTTTCTGTGATTGGGGCTTTCAATTACGTTCGGCCCACGCCCTGACGTAGTTTTGTTGAACCAAAACTTTATATCTGATTAGCACTTAATTTTTTATTTATTTATTTAATTTTTTTGTTATATTTCTTCAATTTTCCTATTTTTTTTTTCATTCTTTTTTTGCAAATCGATCAGTGACTGACTTTGTTGTTCGAAAATTATCACGCACTTTTCACACCTGTATAGATCATCGTACCGCACCGCAACAGTGGTAGATTTTTAATTTTAGCTGTACTAACTAAGGTAGTATGAGTGATAGATATTGCCGTTACACCAGATATTTAACGGTGTCAACTGTGACCGCACAATAGGCATAAAGATTACACATATTATTGATATCGATATTCGATTTCTTTGAAATTCAATTAGCCGTCGATTTCAGTTAGTAATCCGCGGTCCGTGATCCGTGATCGATGTCTTCACAGTCACATTCACAGTATAGCGCCAACTTGTTGTTGTTCGTCACCCGTGTCTGCTGCGACTAACGGTCGCTCGCATTCATCAATCCCCAGCCACGGCTACAGCCACAAACGAGAGGAACCGACACTCAAAGCGAACAGCGAACGGCGAACGGCGAACAGCGCAAAGCAAACGGCGAACGGCGAACGGCGAACGGCGACGCAGCAGCAGCAACAGCAACCCAAGATCTCGTGCTCTCTCCTTCTATTCGAATCTCGCTCTCACTCTTTATCACAGTCTCTTCGCTTTGGCTGCTGCGTGAGTATGCCTACTATGCATGTAAGACTCTCTCTGTGTGTGTGTGTGAGTATGTGTTGTGTTGCTTTGTTTCTATTTCTTTTCACTCACATATTCGTATTGCACACAGACTCACTGAGGGCGGCGATCACTTTGTATTTGTTGGTTTTAATGGCGCTGATGCTGTGTTGGTGTGCGTGTCTGTAGTTGGCTGGCAAAATAACAAAAATGAAGAATGTCTTTGCCGACACAGGAGCGAAACACCAAACGCAGGCGCCTAACGTTTCAATGGTAGTTGCAGCCTGAGTTAACATATTAATGATTTGATTTTTAGTATATGCTCAGTGCGTTTTGATAATGATATAATGAAATTGCTAGTTGCTCAGCTATATACATTTTATATACATTTTATTCAGTTAGTGTATGTATTTAAATAATATTGCAAAACTTCTTGAATAGAAACTTTTCTTTATGCATAAATAAATGGTATACATTTATTTGTTTAACTTAATCATAATCAGTCAAATATTTTATCAAATACTTGGAATTTATTATATACATATTATTATGTACTTTATGTATAGTAAATAATAAAAGTATGCTAAAATGATCAATTAATTGAATCAAATAATATTCTATATATTCATTAAAAACATTTAAATTTCAAAAAATAATTAAATATTATATTTATATAATTGTAAATATTTATATTTATATTTTTAATGTGTTAAAGTAAAAATATTTGTTAAACCATATAATAATTATTAAATTTTATTGAACACATATGTTTCTATTAAATGAATTAATATTACCGCTTAAAACATTATTATAATAATATATACATTTTTAAATTAATATTATTATTATCATTATTATAACTATTATCATTGTTATTATTATTTTTACTATTGCTTTATTAATAAATATCTATTGCACTTAGAATCATTTTATGAAGGGGATAATCAATCCGCTCAATCCGCTCCTGCGTCATATAAACTGCAAAACATGCTCACACACCAACACACGCACACGATCGTGAATGAGCAGCGTTCGCATGTGTGTGCGTGAGATCACCGCTTATCGTTGTAGTTGTAGTTGTAGTTGTCGCTGTAGTTGTCATTGTAGTTGTAGCTGCAGTTGTAGTTGTGGATTTTTATCTCAGCTGCGCACGAGTAGTCTGCTCTTGTGACTCTGACTAACCATACGCAACCGGGCGGAGTTAATTTTTGAATGCTTGAATGGCCAATCTGAAGCAAGTAAGCGTATCCGTAGCGTTACGCAGTGTGCTCGAGCGATGTCATGACTTTTTAGTATCACACACACACATACACACAGCTGTGAGGGCGGGACCGTGGTCGATCGCTTAGCTCTTTAGCTTTTATGCTTCTGCTTTTGCTTTCTGCTTTTGCTTTTGCTTCTGCTTTTGCTGTAGCTTTTACTTTCGCTGATGATCATCGCGAGCATCTATTTTTGCTTCATTAACAAAATCGTATCATTAGAGCGATCGTTGTTGCTAATAAAGCGGCGCAGGGTCCCATATCCCATGTCCCTGTGCCCTCTCATTTCCCATATTCCTATTTCCCATGGCGTGCGTCCACCTTACAAATGCAAAACGTATGGATGGATATGTATATGTGTATTTGCAGAGAGAGTAAAGAAAAGAGAGAGAGAGAGAAAGAGAATGAGAGACAGGGAGGTAGATACAGGGAGATAGAGATATATGGATGTAGATGGTGTGTGGAGAGGCGAGCAGAAGTGAGGATTAGATTGGCTACTGCTGCTAGTGCTACTGGTGGCTGGGATGCTGCATTGCGGTTGTCGTTGAGGCGTTGCGTTTCGCATGGTTAGACTTAATTATAAAGAAATGTTGTTGTCTTCATATGATTGTCACTAATATTTAATTTCGTCATTTAATGGCTGCTGCCAATTTCTCTTGTCGTTCGCTCATTAGAATGCCACTCGTCTGCCCTCGCACTATTGCACTCAGATACTCAGATACATCATCTATACGAGCATATATACACACACACATACAACGCAATCTGCGGCATGCATGTGTGTGAACGCATGTGTGTGTGTGTGTGTGTATAACACGCACACACTCTTAACACTCTCAGAGTTGGACACACCTCCTTGAGTTTTGCTATGGCCTACCTGCACACACCTTTTGTTGCGAATCAAAGTCTCTCTCTCTCTCTCTCGTTCTCCTTCTCTCTCGCTCTCTTTCTCTCTCTATCTCTATCTCTGTCTGTCTCTCTGTTTCTCGCTCTCTCGTTTGTTCGCTTTGACGTTCGCCATTGTGAATCGTTGTGCATTGTGAATTCTTTTGTTCAGCTCTTGAATAAATAATACAAATTATTGCTTTTATATGCTCATTGTT
Organism: Sphaerogastrella javana; assembly: GCA_037040025.1. Classification (NCBI taxonomy): domain Eukaryota; kingdom Metazoa; phylum Arthropoda; class Insecta; order Diptera; family Drosophilidae; genus Sphaerogastrella; species Sphaerogastrella javana. Next base: position 4,293 of record JBANCZ010000929.1, on the reverse strand, counting down.
CGCAAAGGAAACTATAAATCTTTAACACTTCTTAGCAACAAAGGAACATTAGTTATGCTATTCAATACTCTATTAACTCATTAAGTTATTAATTATTTAGTAATGTTTATTAAATTAGAAGCCCAGCTGCTTTTTAACATAAATTTACTTAAAATTTATTCCATAATTTTCTTTCGGGATTCCTTTCTTTGAACTGCCTAACTATCGAAAATTCCGGTTGTATACCTTAAAAATTCTGTATGAAAAAAAAAAAAATTACAATAATAATATAGGAAAGATATATTTATATGTATTTTTAAATTTTTAATACACAATAATAATAGTTTTGAATGTATAAAAAAATATTCAAATCTGTGAGCTGCCCAAAAAAGAAACTAATGAAAATAGATACATGCTTAAATTTGTACTACATTTTTGTAAAATTACATAGGAAAAGGAAATGATGTTTTATAAATGTATAAAATAATATATTGTTTTATAGAATATTGTAATATATATAATATATTGCTAGAGAGGAAATCGTTTAAACTAAATGAAGTAAAAAAATATTTAACAGTAGAGTCGAAGCGGAGCCCGTTAGTAGAGACCCTGCGTTAAGTATTTTCGGTACTGTATAGTTTTCTCGTATCAGTAAAATAATTCCAGTGCTGTGTAGTTTTTGTGCAAATTGATTGCGATGACACATATCGATAATCGGCTTATAACGAGTAAGCAGATCCTAAGTAAGCGGACGAGCAAAAAGTGGGGGATCGGACGGAGAACAGAGTCATTTCTGTTTACCACTTAGAATTTTCAACTGGTTCCAGCAGCAAATGGATAAGCACCTGAATCTGTCACAAATTTAGATGTCTCTATCTTCCTCTATACTCTAAATTGATCTCTGGAGTAGTAAAGGTGGTTGTTAAAGATAATCTTGTGGGAGATGTAATTTAGGTTTGCTCTCCCTCTGCGCTGTTTTCTGTATTGAAATTATCATCCCGAAGCCTAATAATTCTTGAAATATATTTCAGTTTAGACATAATAGACCTTAAATCAAAATAAAAAATACAAGAGACAGAGTCCTATGCCAAATATTTATAATCTAGCTTTATGGTTTTCTAAATCTAGATGTTCATATAGATGGACATGTCCTAATCGACTTGACTTAATACCCTATTCTACAATATGTGGGGTCTTCCATGCATCCTTTTTCTATTACACACAAATCCTTGATAGTTTTTAAATAAAGATCCTAAAAAGTGAAACACATGTGAACATGAACCCGCCCACTTGGCCAACTCCTCCACTGTAGAAACCAATAAGAATTTAAATATATTTAATCAATTTCAATGTGAATATTTTCAATTTAAGCATGACTAAAAATTCACCATATGAGACTGAAGGAAAAAGTAATGAAACCCCCTATAAATGCCTGACACCCCCATACAGATGGGCAGATATGGAGATGCAGACGAAATTAGCTGCGTTTAACAAATTGGCTGACATGACTTTGAAGTTGCCGCAGAGAGCGACAAATGACAAGCATAACAAATGTACGAAATGTATATTATGTGTTTTCTTGTTATTTTAGTGTTATAACAGTCGCACCAAAAACAACGGCAACAACATTGCGAAGCCAAATGTGCCGAAATACGCCCCAGACACTTGACAAAACAAAGGGCGCAGCCATGACGGAGGCCAAGGATGGGAGTGCCAGAGCACTGGAGTACGGCAGTACAGCAGTGGCTTCAGATGTCGTAAAGTCGGAAAAATATACTATAACATTGACACTTTGAGTTTGGGAGTTATATAACATATAACGACAGGGAGCGTAAATGCTGGACGGAAGCGTCGCATTGTCTACGGACGTGTCGATCTGCCACTTAAGTGGAAAGGTAAAACGGGCATCCAGTTAGACGACATGAACTATTACCATACAGTAACTGAACGATGATGATTATGTTGTATGTAGTACAAAAGGGTGGGCGGCAGGCTCTTGAGTTTTGTGTGTGTGTCCTTTTTTTGTCGCGTACATAAAACGGCTCATCGCAACTGCAGTTGACGATGAATTATTGGAATAAACGTGTAGCGGCTCACTTGAGAGGCAACACACCGCAACTGTCACCTGATCCCGAGTGGTTCGCACCCGCGCACTCTGCTTGTTAACTACCCAAGTGCCCAACTACCCAAGTACCCGAATACCCGAATACCCGAATACCCAATGAAGTTGTTTCGGTATGATGTTATGTTGCGTGTTGGGTTATTATGTAGTTTTGGGTGCCGTGGAAAGATTTGGACATATGTTTATATTTCTTGTCGGTTTCATATTCAGTTTCAGTTGTTGTTTCTCTTTCACAGCCCGAATAGGGCAGTCTTCCTTGTCTGTTCCCAAGTGTTGCTGTACCATTTCGTAGCAGGAAAATCGGAAAATGGGAAACACATCTTTCATGCTTATTAAATTTTTGATGCTGTTGTTGTTGTTGTTGGCGATGCTGTATCTATTCTTCTAGCTGTTCATCCTCCCATTGTCTGGAGGGCGTTATGGCTTATGAATTTTGAATATGCATTTCGATATTTTTTGTAGAGTTTATTTTCTCTGGCTGGCATACTTTGCAGACTGTTTTCATTTGTCTATCAAAATAAAAACTCAGAGTCAATCATGTGTGCATACTATATAAAATATATAATGCGGAAACGTATGTCTGATAATAATATTATTAGAATATGAAGACTATATTATAAATAAAAGAATCTTATTAATTGTATGATGTTAAGAGATTGCTATGGTCTGTTTCAGTTCAAGCACAAATTGTAATAGAACATTAAATACAATTCAATAATAATTATTTAATTATTAAAATCAGTGAACCAGATGGACCGGTCGTAAACTGTAATAACATAATAATAACATAATTCAAAAACTGAAATCCAAGAAATTTGAATTTGTTGTATATTTTTGTTGATGATTAAGAAACATAGTTCTACTTTTAGGTGAAGTTACATTTTTATACCATCTTTAATCCTGTAGAAGATGAAAACTGAGAATGGAAATTGATTGAGATCATATGTGTATAGATGGTATAAGGTATTCAGTTGATTTTGACCTTATGTTGTGTCTGAATGTGTATGATATCACTTAAAGTTCCATTAATATTATGCGCGCGTATTTGATGTTTTTCGTAAATTATATTGTTGGTGTTAATTAAAAACCTTCTTCAGTGGTTTAGCCAGCACCGTCACACAAAATGTTTGACTCTCTCTCCTCTCTCTCTCTCTCTCTCTCTCTGTCTCTCTGAGTGTTGTGTGTGTGGCAATCAGTCAGGAAGTCGGTGGAGTTGAGTTGAGCCGCCCTCTAACCTGTGCCAAGGTGCCATGGTGGCACGGCTTTTGTGGTTTCAAACAATAATTAAAAGCAAATAAATAAACAGATTTGTTAAACGACTAATTGAAGCTCAAATAAATCAAAAATTTAACTAAAAGCCTCGGCCCAAAGACCACCCAGACAGTGGCATCAACAGCGGCGGCGGCGGCGGCAAAAAAAGTTGAGTTGTAATCGAAGTGTTAATAGGCCAAACTGGTTTCATTTCGGACGGTTTTGGACGTTTTTAACGTGTTGAACGTGCCTGAATAGATCATACCAACACCCTGAAGGTTTTGCCACCGCCTTACTTCGCAGATCGAAAACCCATGCGACAATGCCACCGAGATGAAATGTTGATGTCGCTCACTCAACGACAGTCGTTTCACTCAGAGAGTTGACGGTATTTTTGCCGTAGCAAAGACTGTGGCAAAGTCGTAAGACTCTAGAGCAGACGCAGACGGAGGGCGGCAAGAGCAGCACCAGCATCAGCAGCATCAGCAGCAGCAGCAGCAGCAGAAGCATCAGCAGTGGCAGTAGCAGCGAGTTCGCTTCACGGCGGTTGCACTTGAATGCTTCAACGACATTCTGATTTGTGGTTGCGGCTGCTGTGACTCTGCGGCTGCTGCGACTGTAGAATATAGCCAACGGCAACGTTTGCCCATGGACCCTGTGTAGCGCATGCCGTTTGCTCGGCAATATTTCACGGGAAGCATAGAAATATCAAAATTTATCTATGCCTTGGTAGAAACAAACAAACAAATGCAAAATACCCCTGACAATAAGGTGAAAGTTGCTCTATGCTCTATGCCTAGGGCCGTATGCCTTAAGGGCCTGCCTGCTCTTTCAGGCTGCCACTGGGTCTATTGGGGTCGCCATGGAGTTATCAGAGTGGCCACCCCGTCATCAAAGCTACTCAAGAAATATACATCATCACGATTGCCTTGTGTTTCTTG
>JBANCZ010000928.1:0-26850 GCA_037040025.1 Sphaerogastrella javana | reverse complement strand
AGTGAAGATGAAAAGGGCGCAACCCTAGAACCGCTTAAGTCACTCGAACTATTAGCACCAGGCATATTTATAGTGGATAGAGACTTATTTGGAGATCAATGTCTGTATTATTTTTATAATGATCAGGGAGAAGTGGTTGATGTTCAAAGTAGTCAACCTTTTGAGGTGCTCTTAAGTCAGCTTCATGTCAGTGGAAATGAAATAATAAATGCTGGTTGGTTAGAAAATTATCTAATTGCTGGAATTAACCAAAAACAGAACGTAGGTCAAGAGCTTGCGAATCAATTTAAGTCTGAGGCTATTGCTACCTATCAGTATACACAGCCGTTTGCTAGTGCTAGTCCGCAGAGGTGGATAGTGATGGAGAGCCCATATATTGAGACAATCTGGATTTCGTCGGTAGAGGAAAAAGACTATCTCCTTTGGCGTGAAGGAATGTTAGCTTTTAATGAAGTGCTCTTTAATGTCTATATTGAACGTTCACTCGAACTGTTTTCAACCCCGAATACTATATCTTTTCAGATTGACGGATATAGTTATTTGAAATTAATAGATTTCTTTGAAACATTTGTTTCTTCTCACCAATGAATTTAATCTTTGAAATAGTACGATTGTCCATGCATCGTTAAGTCTAGAATCAATTGTGAGAGCGACTGCGTGTTATAGTCAGCGGGGTCATAGAGCCATTGTTTTAATAAGCTGACCGCTCCTGCTGCCATAAACTCAAAGATGTAATCTTTAGGTGCGTCAGTGTAATAGTAGTGGGCAAGAATTTCAATATTCTGGTGCTTTACGATGCCAATGATTTTTCTTTGAAAGGATGTCTCCGTGTTGGGTCTTAATAAAGCGAGAAATAGAGGTTTATTGGCACTGATGTAGTCAATGATGGTGGCGATGGGTGTGTGTGAGGCACGTTCAATGATTGAGCCAAATTGACCTTCAAGCCGTTGATTAATGGCAAGGATAACTTCTTCTTCAATTTTTTCAAGAAGATCATAGGGGTTCTCATAATGCGCATAAAAGGTTGAACGGTTCACATGAGCTTCTAAGCAGATAGCTTTCACACTTATTTTCTCCATCGGTAAGTCTTGATAGAGGGTTATAAATGCTTTTTGTATGGCTAATCTTGAACTAATAATTCGCTTATCGACTTTCATAATTCTCCTTATCCAACAGATTTAAGTAATCTGTTCGTTGTAACTAAATGGTGAACCAATTATAATGAAAATACTTACAAAAATTGTCTCTGTGTTCGTTTCAATATATATATTTTACAGCTAAAGCCTAACGTTGGGTAAGGCGATTAGGCATTACCTGGAATATATCTGTCCTGCTCTTTATTATTGCCTTTTCTATAGAGTTTGGATAATCCGTGAACTATTTTAACGGTCATAAAACCGAACAGGCGCGATGGCGATGGCCGAAGTTAGCCGACCGAAAGGGTATAAAAGCTATGCATCGGACTTGAGCGACAATATTCGCTTGTGATTTTGGCACGGCCAACATCTAAAAGAACATTGTGAAGAAAAAAATATTGCGAAGAATTTTAAAAATTGGGCTCTCAAAATGACGAGCACCAAAATGGTGAATCTTGTTAAAAATCTGAATGAGACGTATACTCTTGAGCAAATCGCACAGATCCTCGATGTTGATTTACCAAGTGTGGAAAATGCCATTAAGCCGTTTGATGAAGATAAGGAAAAACCCAGTATTGGCAGCATTAGACTGAAGCCAATGTCTAAATTGTTGAGTAATGATGCACAGCCAATGGACGAAAGGCCAAATGAGAAAGCGAAGCCACCGGAGGAAACAGTCACTGTACGACCCAGACCAATGGTCGAAATCCACAATGGAAACCCGAGATCAACAGGAGCCATTCCAAAAACGCGCGCATACGCCAAAATGCCCTATGCAAAACCGAAGGTAATGGCCGAGAACACTAATGGAAACGCGAAATCATCAGTGGATGCACAGACCGCCAGACCAAAGCCAATGATTCGAATCTCTGTTGCCAATCCGAAGCCAGTGAGCGGATCTCCTAGTGCAGCAGTCAGACCAACACCAGAGCCTGTACGTCGCGAAGTCGGTCGACCGAAAGTGTTTGACAATCGCGTTTTGATCGAGAAGCTACTGAATGATAATCCCGAGTATACTTCCATTGATGTGCAGCGCGAGCTAAACGTTCAATACGGCATCGAAGTCAGCCGTCGTACACTCCAGCGTCGCATTAGTGAGATACGTTCCAAGCAATTTCAGGATAAGAATGGCGGCTTGAGTGCAGAGACCAAAGCTCGTCGCTTGGAGTGGGCACGGGCTCATGAGGATTGGACTGTGCGCGACTGGCGCTACATCTTTAATATGGATGACTACAAAGTGGTGGATGGCACTGTGCCCAAAGATATCTACGAGGATACCTTGCTTGGACCTGACTCTCCCGAATGCAATGACTTGAATCTGATGCAACTACTCATGGCAATTGTTGATCCAAAACTAGAATCTAAGAAACCCAAAAATGTCATTGAATTCCGATCGGCACTGTACGAGCTGTGGCACAGTGATGCTGATCTTGTCACCAAAATAGAGCAACTGTACGAGTCGATGACGTCACGTGTGGCTGCAGCCATACAAACTGAAGGAGGTGAAACCGGATTATAATTCTGTAATACTCTATATTATTATTTTTAAGAAATTGATTATATTGCATGCTTTAATAATAAATGTATATTACAATAAGGTTAATTTAATGACATGACTTATATTTTGTCCGTTAATTATAAAACTTTCACTTAATTTAAATATAAAGTTGTATAATGAAAATACTCGACGGAAGTTCTAACTTACGACCGTCCAGAAAAAAAAAAGAAATAGGATATCAAATATTTGACCTAAGTAAAATCTCGGCAGATTTTTTGCCGACAGGAAATAGAATAAAATTATTAATTCATAGAAAATAAGGAGTTCAATGCGTTGTTATAACGCAATTTAAGATGAATTTGAATGGAATAAAGAGTAGAATAAAGATGATAATTATCTAGGAAACGGTATGAAAAATATTATCTACCAAAAATAGCGTTGCATTGATTTACAGTTAGTTAACATATTAAAACAATTACAACTAAATAAGATATGTGAATTCAGTATGTTTGAATCCTTTTTCAGGCGCGTTATTAGACCTTATATATGTTAAAATATTACGAAGAAACTTATGCTGGATGCGTGCGATTTGTCCCTATTCTATCGACTACCTGGACATTCTCTGGACTTTACTGGGCGATACCAACACCGGCGGTGGCTGATGCTGATGTGCACCGGAGATTGCATCGAAAATACTCGTCTCGGAGCGCTGATACTCGCTGCCGATGTTTTCCAGATTCAAATCGCCATCCAGAACAAGCACCTATATTAAAAAGTATAATTCACATACATCATTATTCTACATTAAAAATATGCATTTTTTTTTTTAGATAAACTTACCTTGCACTGCTGTGGGCGCCTCTGATGAATGAGCCAATCCTCATGCAGCTCATGCAACTCCTGCAAATACTTCAGTGGTACGCAAGCCTCTTCAGAGCGTGCACGTTGCATCATGCGATCGTACACGACCTCGGGTGAGGTTCGAAGATAGATTATGAGATCGGATTGTATGTGTATAGACTCATCGATGAACTTGTACCACTCCTGCAGCGTATTGTACATGCCCAGTTCCAATGAACCATTGCGATGCATATTTTCCACAAAACAATACCTAAACAAATATATAGATATAAAAAAATAAATAGAAATTAATTTCATCATATGTAAATTTTTTTTATTATTATATTTGTATCATCATACCGTGCGCTATGGATCGAGCGTTCTATTATTTTAAGCTTCTTATCTGTCGGTGCTGTGTGCGCTTGCAACATGGTCAATGTGACATACGACTGAAAAGGCATGGCCCATTTTTTGGGATCACTGTACATTTTTTCGAGCAAATTGACACCGTTCACGTTGCGCCACTTTTCCACAGGTTCAGTGATCAGACACACATCGCTATCATATTTTTGAAAATGATTCAAAAATGTTGTTTTTCCACTGCCAATGTTGCCCTCGATGAGCACCGTAAATGGTTGTGTATCCTGGGCATACTTTCGTCCATTCTTAACACAAGCTGCTGCTTTGGCCATTAGTCCAGTCAGACTCTGATCTGTCATTTAAAGAACAATAGTAGGGATTTTTTTTTTATTAGGCTAACCAACAATGGAGCGTCAATATGCCGTTTGATGGTTAAACGATCTACAGCAGAATAAGGTACAACTGTACGGTATGACCTCCGTAAAGCAACTAAATACCATGTTACGGGGTTACGTTTTTGCCGCCGAAGTCATCAAAAAAGCGGGAAGTTATTGTAAAAGGCGCCATTTCTAATGTTATGGTATTGCCTGTTTTGTTTGTTGTTAACATATGTTATGTTCGATTACACTGGTAGGTAGAAATCGATTAAAACGTAGAAGAAACATAATTACGTATTAGCCTGATCACGCTCGGCGATCCCTTCATTTTTAACTGATTTATCAATGAGAGTGTTCTTGAAATAGATCCATGTAAGTTGACCTGAGAATACGGCCAAAATTGTGAAATCACGTATATATATTATGAAAAATTCCAGATAGGAAGTATGAAGCGGCAGTCTTTGTCGTAGGTCGACAGCAGTTTTAGTTGAAATCAGCTGTTGCATATCGATAGGTCGATTAGTTTATAACAGAGTATGTACATTTTCGAAACGATTTAACAAACAAAATATCAAACAATTTTAAGCAATCAATCATCGATTTGTTATTTCTTATTAATAATCAAAATAATTGAAATAAAAGCCATAGAGGCTATATATGAGACAACATTCAGTTACGATTCGAAGTGTGGCATTGTCCAGTGTTAAGATCGCTTTGATGGCTGATAAGAAATATATGATAATTGCTTAAAGAATTAACAGTACTTGAAGACAGACAAAAGAAAATTATAAACAAATTAAAGTGATTGTTTACATATCTTGTAAGAGTGTTTGGAAAGTGATTCAATACAACTATACCGAATTACGTATATTCATATTCAAAGTTTTATTAAAGGTAAATAGCAAATAGTTCTTCTTAACAATATCATAAATAAACAAATGATTCTGAGTGGAATTTTATGTGAATCATCATTTGGCAATGTTTGAACAATGTTTGATTGATGGAATTAATTTTGATACTGTTATTGACTTAACATTATCATACGGAAATTCTATCTTCCACAATTTGGCAATTGTTAAATTTAATATAAATTATTGTTCAAATAAACAATTATCTACATACATTAACTAATTTATCCGATGATCAAAGTTTAACAATCACAATTTAACAACTATTCTCGAATCTCAAAGTAATTTCTCATTTAATCAATCTTTCTCAATTCATAAAAGTTTAATTTGATATTCTTAGCATTATTAACCGAGGAAATATTTTGGTTTTCTTTAACATTGTGTATGATATGCAATGATCGTGCTGGGAATTCCACAAAATATTATAGTATTTTGCATTTTCTATGAGTAAACTTTGCTCGATTTATATTTTGTAAAGCAGCATAATTTCCTCTTTCTTCCCATCTATATCATTCCCATTTAAATTTATATAGTTCTTTTGTTATTGATCTAAAATATACAACAATAAAAATTAAAAAAAAGCCTTAATGAATATGTCTATCTATATTTGATTTCCCCTCTATAAAAGGGTATCATTTCCCCTATCTTCACTTCAATTTGATTTCCAATTAACTATACATCATAAAAAGCATGAAAAGGTCTACTATTATGATGTTTAGGAGGACTTAACATACATACAGTATGCAAATATGAATATAATATTTAATGAATGAATGTGTATCTGCTCAATTTGAACTCTGTAGAGTTACCATCTTTACCTCTTTCTGCCCATTTGTTTATTCCGGAATTCTGCCATTAAGACAGAACTCTATGTCATGAACAAAGTGACACTATTAAACTCTATTATCGTTCGCATTACAGAGGCGTCACATCCCCGACAACCCTTTCAACGGATAGCAGACAATCGGGCCACTCACCTGACACCAGACCAACACCAAGCTTCTCGGAACAATACAGTGCAGTCTAGCCATGACGAGCATCTCAACTCTGTTGCATCGGACTCACAGTCACAGCCACAGCCACAATCACAATCACAGTCACAACCACAGTCACAATCACAATCACAATCACAGTCACAATCATAGTCACAGTCTAAGTCACAGCAATGGGTACACGAGTAGCGGGAGCAGCAACCACAGCCTGCACAGTAGCGGCAGCCTGTCGCCGCCGCTGGGGCCGACAGAAACCATAATCAAGGCAACAACAACCCTGGGAGTTGCCACAACACCAACACCGCCCCCTCTACCGACGGCAGCGGTGCCCAAACTGCAACAACAGCAGCAGCAGCCATCACACAACAGCAACAATAACAGCAACAACAATGGAAGCTCGAATTCGACCTCGCATCATGACCACATTAAGCGTCCAATGAACGCCTTCATGGTGTGGTCGAGGGGGCAGCGACGCAAAATGGCGCAGGACAATCCAAAAATGCACAATTCAGAGATATCGAAACGATTGGGCGCCGAGTGGAAGTTGCTCACCGAATCACAGAAACGTCCATTCATTGATGAGGCCAAGCGATTGCGGTGAGTATCACTAACTGTGTGAATAGGTCGGTCTGTCTCCATGTATGGGTTTATGGGTACGTACTTACGGTACGTACCGTCTGTGTGTGCATGTGACTGTGTGAGAGTGTGTGTGCCTATTTGGCAGTGGCGTAGGCTGTCAAAAATATGCAGGGTCGGGATCTACATTGAAAGGTGGAATTCTCATTCTCGCTTTGACTTTTAGGAATGTATTTGTTTAAATTACTTTTTGCAAATGTGTTATACGTAATCAATATCTGTTATAGGTATCAATATCTGAACTGTGATCAGTATAATAGACAAAAATATACTTATGTCTGTTATAATTTATTTGTATTTACTAATACTTAATAAATTCTTGAAATTATTTAATAGTATGATCCGATAGATCTCTTCATTAACCTCTGCATTAGTTGTGAAATTTTAATTCGAATTATTAAATATTTTCATTTTTAGTGACGAAATGATTCAAATTTGTAAGGAGAGTTGGAACTAAACTAAATATAATTGTTTCATGCTTAAAAAAATGTTCAGAACAATATTCCGCATTTAATTATAGAGTTACTTATATTTACATCATGGAAATGTTCAAGTTCGCAAGGCGGCGGGAATAAAATATTAAAAAATTGCTTTAAGAAATGATAAATAAATAAAGAACAATACCCTGCCATCTACTAGAGGATTATTTAATACATCTAATCATGTGTACATACCATTATTATATATATGGTACTTTGAAATAAAGGTGAAAAATGCGACCCCCTTTATCTGAGCCACTGAGCATATATGACTGTGCGTGAGTGTGTATGGTATGTGTATAAGTGTGGCATAGCTGTCTTCGCAAAGGTTTGCCAACTGGTTACAATTGAGGCGATTAGCTAAGACAATGGCCAGCTATTGTAGGGCTCTAAAGTGGCATTGGGGTAAGGCATATCTTGGGTAAACAATGCAACTTCAATTTCAATTCACAATTCAATACAATCGAATTGAATCAAATTGAATTTTCCATAGACTGCGTACTGTATGTGGATATGGGGTTTACGCCTAGCATTACATTTTATTTTTGTGACTGTCTAAATCCTTTTATTGATTGTATTTGACTGCCAAACGGTTGTGTAAACTTTATAACTGACAATTATTAATGAGCCTAGAGGCTCTGCGTAGGGCTTAAACTAATGGCCATTCAACATTCGTCAACAACACATTGGGCATGCAAGAAGAAGAACCTAACTGAACTGAACTGTACTAAATTGAATTGAATTGAACTGAAAACTAAGACAAATATTTGCCAAATGTGCGAGGTCCCCGATAAGACCTCACCATTTCAATTTAGAAGAGATAACGCACTCGCACATGGGCTGACCAATTTGGGTATGGGAACTGCAACAAAGGCCCAAAAATACAAAAATAAAGAAACAAAAAACAAGTAAAGAAAGCAAGAGTGAGAATAACAATAATAACAAGAACCACATACCGTAATACAAGAACCACATAATACGGTACACACACCTTTTTATCAACATTTATCGTTTGTCAAACAAATATCAACAATTGCTCATTGTTGCAGCTGGGAATATCTACCGAAGAAACTGGAATTGATAGAAACTCCAGAACTTCAGTTTGCTAAATACCCAGATAAGCGTTACGAGTCGTACAGGAAATATTTAATGGAAGGGTTTTAGCTACAGTTCATACACTTTTTATACCCTATAAAGCTCAATTGACGAGGCTTTCTGCAGATACTCATATTAGCAAATAATAACACTCAATAATGTAAGGTCGAACTCTTATAATTCTGTGCACAATTTACAGTTGCATGATAATCTTAGACCAACTTGAATATGATCCCACTGATTATAATGTCGCAAAAAATTAATTCATACATTTGCTTAAAGATTAATTATATTGTGTTGATATAATTCAAATTGGATCATCTGTAGCTTGATTTTCTACATGATATACCTATTCCAAAGTAACTAAATTTAGGGTATCTTAGTTATCGTATACTGCCACACTGCTCAAGACGTTTATAGCTCTGAGACCTGAGCGAACGCTTCACTTTATGACATAACTGTGAGCGATCAATATAGTTTTTTAATAATCATCGATGGGGTGTCGATGCCGAAGCCTTTGGCCGCTCTTTTTGATCAATGTTTCAACATTTACTCAATTTACAATTTACAATTACAATTTACAATTGCAGGGCGCTGCACATGAAAGAGCACCCCGACTACAAATATCGGCCACGTCGCAAGCCCAAGACGCTCAACAAATCACCAGTGCCCGGTGGAGCAGGAGCAGTGGGTGCGGGTGCAGGTTCTGCTGCAGGCATTAATTCTGGAAAGGATCAGTCACAGTCATCGCAACACTCTCCGCCCGGCACTAGCCTGCCGCATCATCATCATACCCATCTGCCACACCACCCGCACCCACATGCCCACGCAGCCCATGTCCATGCCCATGCTCAAGCTCAGGCTCAGGCTCAGGCTCAGGCGCAGGCTCAAGCGCACCATCACCATGCCCAGCTAAGTGCTGTGGCAGCCGCCGCAGCTGCCGCCGCAGCCGTTTCCCACTCCCACTCACATTCACATTCACCCACCTCCCTGGCAGCCAAATACGGCTTCGGCTCACCGCTAGAGCTATCGCTGCCAAGAGTGCCAGGTGGCTTTCCCGGACTGGGGCATTATCCGCTGGACCCCACCTTGGCGCTGGATCTTCAGGCACGGCTGCAGGCCATGTATGCTGGCAGCATATATCATCCGTGGCGCTATTTGCCATTAATCAGCCCAGAGACACCACCATCGCCCCCAAGTAGCAGTGGCACAGGCATCTCGTCCTACGGTTGTGTCAAATCGGCCAAATCCTCTCCAGTGGCAATGGTGATGCCGGCAGTGGCCACGACGCCTCCCAGCATCATTTGACCGACTCCGCTGCGCTTCGGCGCTGCTGCTGCTGCTGCTGCTGCAACTGAACACGCGGTCTGAAGTTACTTCTAATTACTTTCCTTCCGGTCATCCCACCCACTGGTGGCAGCCCACTTAGGCTGTTCCATTTACTAGAGTAGAGAGTCTTAGTATTAGATCAATTTTTGTCGGTCATTTGTACTTCCATTTATATCTTAAGTTGCATCATATGGTTTACTTTATTCCTTAGGAATTGCGTGCGAGCTGTTGATATTGATTTTGTTCAGGACCCACAGTAAAATTTTAATTCTCAATGTCTACTCGAATCGATAGATCTATATCAAAATTTATCAAATAGCATTTTGATTTTGATGTGATTCTAAACACACTATGACACCTTCAACATTCACATTACTTCAATAGATCACAACCGATCGAGGTAATATTACAAACTGTAATAATGCATTCGATACCTTTTAATCATTATTTCGAAACGAAATAGACATATATGAGCATATAGTCACCACTACCGAACTTGCTATACCGTCCAGGAAATAAATATCGAATACCATTGTCGAAATAGATCTGATCAGTCAGGTTTCTCATCAGGTTGATCAATTTGAAAACTGTTTGGTTATTCGAAGGTAAATGAATATTTAATATAATATTTGATATTTGATATTTGATATTTGATATCTTTTTTATAAATCTATTACTGGTCAACATTTATCAGTTAGAACTATTCATATTTATAATAAGAGGTGTTATTTTCTATTCAAACAAAAATGGTATTTTTTTAGATAAACTATCGGATGATTATTCCATTATAAAAATGTGGTTAGTTTTTCAAACAGGATCCTCCAAATGTCTTCCACGACCACGCTTGCAGTGGTATATCCTTTTCATGAGATGACGTCTACTAAAATAGGGGACATTTCAAAATAACACCTCTTATTGTAAACCGCTTTAGTATGATAAATAATTGATATCAAGCCCTAACGCGTATAAATATTATTTTAGTGAAATCATAGAACAATATCAATAGTTCGCACACAATATCAAATCGCTTTTAAAAATTGAGTGCTTTACATACCATATTGTTGAAAAATACCAGAAAACTGTCCCGATTTTATGTAATGTGTAATATATGCAGTTATCTATAAAAGAAAAGCTATATTTTAATGTGATACTGAAGTGAATGAAAGGAAATGAAAAAGAAAACTCGAACATAATAAACGATTTTTAAACAGTAAACGCCTCACTGATTAATGACAACACTTGTAAGGCCCTTAACCCCCTCATCAATACGCTGTAAATCTCCTTTTACCACGAGAGAATGAACCAGCCAGGCAATCTGTCAGCGCTCAACCGCCAGGGGGCGCCACAGGCGCGTGAATAATAACGACAATGTTTGCTGATGCGTTCATTATTAGTTTAAATTATCGGCCGCTCGAGGGCATAGGGGGAATGGTGTGGGTCGATTGTAGGTTGTATCTGCCACGGCAAAGAGGGTTGCAATACGCATCTCCCTTTCTCTCGATGCTGGGTTTTCGATTCAGGATTCAGGATTCAGGATTCTCGATTCTCGATTCACGACTCTCGACTGTTGCTTAATGGGATTCGCTACGCCCACTTGTTTATGCAACCGACTGTGAACTAGCGATGAGGCGTGGCAGACAGGCAATGAAAAACAATTGACACCTTTTCGACTGACGACCAAAACAAAAGCAACAACCACCAGATAGAGAAGTAGAGGGTGGTTCATATTGTTAGTGCGACAAGCATGGCATGGAAATCACGACGGACGGCATCATAACCAGCTCGAAAAAGCCGCACATAAAATTTATACTAAGTGCCACGCTGCAGCGCTACCAAAATTGCTGATAAGGAAAGCGAACGCGCGACGTCTGCCTGGAAAAGAAAGAGCCCGCACTCTACTATTTGGCCCCTTCCACAGCTCCCACGTCTACCCCCGCCTGCGCTTCCTTACAACTGACAGACCCAACCCGGGCAGGCAAAAGTCATGAGCTGATGTGCTGATTGTCTGCAATGTGAAAGAGACAGCAAGGAAGATAATGGTAGAGAAGTGTAAAAGAGAAGCGCAAAACTCATGTCTGGGTGCCTTTTGTTGCCGCAAGGTCGTTTTTATAGTGTGGCTGGCTGCTGCCTAGTCCAAAGCTCCAAGCCCTCCCTCTCACTTCATTCACACTTGCACTCCACCTACACTCAAAATCACACTCACACTCACACTCACTCTCACTCCCAACGCCAACCCCAGAACGGTAATAAAGGCAGCCCTCGTCCTCGTGTATTTGACCTCAGCCACAGTTGAAATCACTTGTCCGAAACACTGTGAAATGCTACAACAATATTTGGCCAATGAAGTTGTCAATGCTGTGGGAATCTTCAGGCGAAACACTAGAGCCTCATCCCTGATAAAGCGATTGCCATAGTTCTGGCATTTCTTGAATGAACTGTCCACCACAGAGGGTGCTTGAAGGGTGCTGAACAAAAAAATACAAATAATTAGCTTTCCACTTATGGCAGACTTACCCTTTGTAAAACTTAACAATTTCAATATTGACATCTTTTTATTAGACTATTCGCAGCAGATCAGCTTAAAAACATTATTCCAACTTAAAATAATTCACTTGCCTTAATTATCGACACAAAGCTGTAATAAGCTGATCCTGACTAACCATCACCATAAGCACATCAAAATTGCACAGTACATTCATTCTGAATATTCATAATAATAATCAATAAGTTCAAATATATAATAAACAAGCAAGCAAAGTAGTATTTCATTGTAATAACTGTGTTTGGGTGCTATATGCAATGGAACAAAGATCTATCAGATCGTTTGACTGGACATCGCAAATGTAGATTAATTTGTGTAATATATGAAAATTTGCACTATTATGTTATCCCCTTAGTGTCGATCATAATCGTTTGAGAATAAATTTATTAAATATATTAGTAAGAATGATAAACCAGCCCAAGTCACAGCAAAGGCCAACATCCATCAGAGGAAGGTAATTGGAGCTGAATTGGGAATTGCTGTTACATCCACCTTATAGTCCGGACCTTGCGCCTTCAGATTATCATTTGTTTCGCTCTCTTCAAAACTCTTTGAGTGGTGGAATAATTCAACTTCCTGGGAGATGGGCATTAGAGGTAAAACAAAACGGCGAATACATTATTGATTAATTATTTTAAATTTTTATATAAATAAATTACCCTCAAAGATTGTAAAAAAATACGACATGCCTTTCTTTCCAACCCAATAAATCACTGAAAAACATACCTTGTTAAGAATGGCATATGGGCAGAACCTTAGTAGGATCCACAACCAGGCATCGTTCCTAATATGGATCTTTTGAATATTTATATGTTTGTACATGTGTATACGTATGTTTTCCATATATATGGTGCTAAAGCGATACAATTAGTTAATAATGTGTGATAAATACTCAGTTGAAACTGTCAAAGGTTAAGTCAATCCGAACCAATTGGAAGGTCCTAACCAAGTTGCAAATCAATTATAAAAATTTAACGGTTCAACTACTTACAGCCCTTCAAAGGAGTCAATTGCTATCAAAACTAAGCGGCACGCACATGGCACGTGCCAGCACCCTAATACAATATATACCCCCAAAAAAAGAGAATGTGATAGAGAGATCGAGAGAGAGAGAGAGAGAGATAGATAAAGAGAGAAAGAAACAGAGAGAGACAGCACACACTTATAGAGATGTTTCAATTTCAAGTCGCAAGTCACTTGTTTCAAGACAAACAGAAACTGTGAGAGCAGAAAAAGGAAAAACGTGTTTGATTTCCATTGTGCGAAGCGTGGAGAGACAGAGACAGAAACAGCGAAAGAGACAAACAAAGGGGAGAGAGAGTGACTAGTGAAAAGAAGGAGAGAGAGATTTTTCTCCCGTTGTGCCATAGCAAGGGCGCAGAGTAGTGTACAAATTTTTGTTTTATTTATTTGGCTTGTGGCCCCCATACTTAACCTTCTCTTTTTTTGCTGTTCGAGTCCTGGCAGACTCACATCCGTTTCGATAAAAAGAAATATTTTCTTTTTGCCATGCGTTTGACTGTGGCACTTTTCTCTTTCGGCGTTGGTGCTTCATTATTGCTAGTAGTATATTTATATTTATTTTTTCTTCGTCTTCCTTTTCTTCCTCTTATTCAAGGGCTTGTTGGCATTATTATTATTATTTTGCTGAAGTTGGCTCTTTAAGGTAGCCTAGAACCATTACCCATTACGCAGAGGATATTGTGTGGCCATGAATCAATTGGGCAATGTCCACTGGCCGGAAATATGGTCACCCGAAAAGCGATGGCACTCCATTTGCATTACGAAGTGTATCATAGAGAAGGCAAGACGGGGCAACTACCTCTTCATCTCTTCCACGCTCTCGCTCTCACTCGAACTCTCCCTGTCTCTCTTTCGATCTCCTTCGGCCATAATCGCTTGTAATAAATTTTAATTTTTTAAGCATTTGTAAGCAGTTTTATCGGTCCAACAAAGGACTACATTTTTTAAGTGCCAAGCCAGCCAAAAAAAGGATATAAGATTAAGACGCCAACGTGAAGAAGACGACGAGACATAAAAAACGCCAAGCAAAT
Source organism: Sphaerogastrella javana (assembly GCA_037040025.1). Classification (NCBI taxonomy): domain Eukaryota; kingdom Metazoa; phylum Arthropoda; class Insecta; order Diptera; family Drosophilidae; genus Sphaerogastrella; species Sphaerogastrella javana. The sequence goes on along the minus strand of JBANCZ010000928.1, from coordinate 12,604 downwards.
TAGCGACTCAGCCCCAGAAAGGGGGATGAGGTCGAGGATAAGATACTCGACAACTCTGCGGTTGCTGCCCCACCTATCGCAGCTGCTGCTATTTCTGCTGCTGCTACTGCTACTGCTACTGCTACTGCTACAACGGTTTATCACGCCCACTGCGTCAACGGATATCCGACGCATGGAAGACAAACAAAAAAGGCATTAAATCGCATTAAAGTCAAGACGAAGAGCGAGACAAAGAAGGCAAGAGGAAAATGAAAAGCAGCCAACCGCCCAACCAGCCTACCATCCCACCACACGACCGCCCAACCACCCAACCACCCAACCACTTCCCCCTGTGCCCACCCAGCTTATACTTCATTTGCCCTGGCGGAATGAGCACAAGGATACAACTGATACCTTGACAGACCCACTTCAGTATGAAGGATATGTACAAGCTTATCGCGCGTTGAGATATGATGGTATTATATGTAGCTAGCAACGCTATGCAGCTTCAATTACCATAGAAGCAACACTGAATTCTTCCTGAAACTTTTTAAACATATTCCCAGAATGAATGAAACAAAAACTTCACAATATAATATTTGAAACATTGAATTGATTTATCTTGACATATTTTAAACACTTGTTCTTTGTTATTTTTTAAAATTGTGCTAAAATACAAATAAATTTCGCCGGTCTGTTTTTATTTTTACAATAAAGGCGTGGGATATTGTATCTGAAAATAAAGACATATGCATTCAGAATTAATGAAATTGCGCTTGAACGGATTTACTGTGTATGGTATTCATGTGGCTTTTCAATGAGGAGCTCACGCAGCAATTAAACTGAGAACTGGGAACTGGGAACTGAGAACCGCGAACTAAGAAGAGAATCAGCAGCAGAGATACCAAATTTTTCCCGGAAAATAGGGACAAAATGATGTTAAAAAATTAAAACCAGAAGAAATGGGATGAAAATTGAAAGGAAAAATAAAAAGAAAATTAGGAGGAAAAATATTCAAGTGGGGATGATGCTCGACAGTAATGGCACTGTGTATAACAGTATAATACTTTTGGGAGAGTATAGTATTTCCGGTTTAATATGATTTTTTCGGTACAGAATAATATGTTCGACGCTGTATTGTTTTATCGATTATCAACTTCGATTAATAACATAGAAATACGATACTGTTAATCGGTATTTGATATCAGTAATCGATAAAAAAAAGTAGGTGCATGCATGTGTTAAAGGAAATAGGGTGACTTCAAAATTGAGTGGGGGAGATGTATAATGAGAATTTATATCTCTATGAATAGATGCACGAAAACTCCGCCTTGTCTTTTAAATTGCATCAGTAATTCCTGTTTTTAGTAGGTGTCTAACATTTAAATCAAATTGTATATTGTATATACGTTCCAAAGCACAACGTTCGAGATTCGAAATTGGATCTAGTAGGGAGCTCTTAAATAATGAGTTCCCAAACTGCGTTAAATTTGCGTCAGGTATAAAAAATTCAAAAAAAAAATAAAATGTACGTGCGTAGCCATCAACCTATCATTATGCCAAATACAAACACTGTAGTTTCCGAATTCGAGGTGTTCATACAAACGGATAGACGGCAGACTTAAAATATTTTGAGGTTACTGCACTTTTATGTACATCCAGTTTCTTTTTAATTTAAATTTCAGTTGCTAAGAACAAAATGTAATTTAATTTTGAAAAATTACATATTTTCAGTTAGGTGATGTTTGAGTGTTTTATCCGGCTGAAGACATTGGAATACGGACAGTTCTGTCCGGAAAAAGGCCAACTTGACAACACTGGTCAGCAGCATTCCAATGGACAACAGCAAATGCATTTGGACGACAATGCCAGATTGTTTTCCTTATTCCTTTTTTTAAGGCTTCAGTTATTTCTGTATCAGAGTGCAAAAAGTGGCAACGCCAACGCATGGCCAGGGCCGTGGCATCACAAAGGAGCAATTAACGCAAAATTGCTGTTGCATTATTGCTGAACATGCAACTGGCTGGCGATGGGCGTCAGATGGGCGGCAAATGGGCGTCAGATGGGCGTAAAGAAGCAATTAATGACACACACAAATGCGCATGGCATGCATAAAAATGCTGAGAACTCACATTTACAGCAAAATGTGGCAATAAAAAGTGCAGCAAGACCAAAGACTGTGACTCCATACACCATACACATACACCATACACCATACACCATATACCATATAACATACTATAAAATTGGTATGGTACTAAAGGATGGCATGCATGCATCAGTCCAGGGCGGGCCAAATCAATGTTGCTGACCAGGGCCATAGCCAGGGCCGGCAAACAATTGCAATTACATTAGAAAAAGAATGAAGATGAAAAAAAAAAACAGGAGCTGTAACTCCTGCTGCTAACAGCAGACTAAAGCATCAACAATGAGCACTGCTCAAGCTTTGGACGCTTGCCACCCACGTAGCGCGTTCGCTTCCGTTGCATGCCAGGCACGTTGCAAATTGTCGCAACGCAGCGCATCCAAAAAACTGGGGCTAACACTTACACTGCACAGCAGCAGCAGCAGCAGCAGCAGCAGCAGCAGCAGTAACAAGAGCAGCAGCAGCAGTAATGCCACACAAAAGCCACGACCAAACGAATTGCCAATTTAAATTTGAATAGAAAAATTGCAAGCGTTCGTTCCCCCTTCCTATTTCCCACACACACACACACACGCACACACACACACACACGTATAATCACACTTGCACACATTCAAACACACCATGTCGATTCTATCACAATTCACCAATCACTAGATATGCAACAACAACAACAACAACAACCATAACAATGCTTTCAGCTGGAGATTTCTCTCTTGGCCATTCCACGCTGTTAGCTTCAAAGATGCATTTGTATGTATGTATGTGTGTTGTATACACATTTCCATGTGAACATTAGTTGTGTGTGTGTGTGTGTGTGTGTGTGTGTGTGAGGGAGAGTGCGTGTGTGAATTTTGTACAATCGTGGAAGACTACAATACGTTGCGAATAGTTTTATTTGATGTAACTGAGCAAGAGAGCCTTGCCATGATTCATATTCATCTTTCTCTGTTTCAAGTAAAACGATCTAAATATTCCGCACTATACGCAATTGGATAATTATGCAGCAGCTGCAGTTTTAAGGTGTGCATAGCATTTCTGATTGGAAATGCGGCAACCAAGGCGTGAATCGATAACATCGATACGTAATCGCAAGTGACATTGAACTGGATTGTAGGGTGACCGTTTGATTCACTTAGCCCACTTAGCTTTAAATGCATTTGCAATTGTTCGATTAGTTTGCAGTGAAAAGCGAAAATAATCAGGTGCTTTAACAATATATGCAATAACAGCTTATAAATCGTTGGTTGATGACTTCCAGTTTGCTTGGCAGCGCAAACAAAGGCGTCAATGGACTAATAAACAAAATAATGTCTGGCTTTACTCGAGCCATTATCAATTGGAACAATAGCTGAACAAATCGAAAAATGGAACAATATATGGTAGTCCAATCGGTCTCCAGTCTGTTGACCCTTTTCATGATCTTCGTGGACAGGGTCATGTTTATAAGCGATTGCATAATGCGCCTTCCACATGTGATCGACTGATAATGCCAATTGGCATGCTGTAGGTCCGATAAGACTAGGTATAAATGAGCACTGGAATGCGGTGCAGCAGCGCAGTTGCATTCTGTTGAGAGGGGCATCTACTTGAATAGAATGAATACACAGCTCATGCTCCTAATTCTGTGTGTGGGAGCGCTGAGTGCGGGACGCGTAGTACAGCGTGGCTTGGAAGGCGAAGGTGGCTCAGGTATGGTATACTCTAGAAGGAGAAGGCCCGTCTTTTTTTTTAAAGAGTTTCCCTTTGCAGTTAATGAACTAACAACCTGGCAGAATTTGGTGCGCCAAAAGTTTCTTCTGGACATTGTGCGACGCGTGCAGCAACCACTACTACAGGATGAGCTTATTCAACTGGACCAGGGTCTAATAATGGATACAGAACGCTATCGTGGCGGCATTGATGACGATATGCAGTACGTTATCGATATGAATCGCCAGAGACGACTGCTGGACCAGCATCAAGTCTTTAGCGTACGTAATGAGGAACATGTGCAGCAGCTGCGCGGCATCTATAGACTTCTGGTGCGTGCATTAGATTTCGAGACAATGCAACGAAATATAATTTACCTGAGGCGCAACGTGAATCCGATTCTTTTGGTTAATGCAATTTCGCTTGCCTTACGAGATCGCACCGATACGCAAGGATTAATTCTACCAGCTATACAAGAGATTCTACCGGAGCTTTATCTCGATCAGGAAACTATTGAGCGAGCACAGGGCATGCAGAAACAGCTGGAGGTAAAGCAAACACAGCGTCGTATGATGAATACTCTTCTGAATATTACTGTGCCTTGGAGAGCTCTACGCCTACAGTTGGCTTTGAAACAGCAGCAACAGCAGAAGCAAGAACAACAACACTTGGTTTTATCTGTACCACGAGTGATGAAAAATGATCTATCATTGCTTACCGATGATATTGGGATGGTCAATTTTGTGCAGGCACTGATTCTAGAATTGGCGTTGCTTGAAGAGAATGCTCAAACAAGACAAGCATCCTGGGATAACTTTCCGATTGAGCTATTACTGCGCGCACTGGGGGATCAAGAGAACAATCAGCAACTGAAAGCTGACATTTCCGTAAACTCGTTACATCACAATGCAGCTGACAAAGCTACATCAGAGGCAGGAGTCCAGTATCCAGGCTATCGAGTTTCGCTGCAGCGGAACATTGGGCAAGGCACTGACAGCTTATTGAGTAATAGGGGCCAATCAGTCGAAGTCGATAACAATCGTCTGTTGCACGTCGGACGTCGTCGCAAACATTTAAATCTTGACTATGGCAAGGAGGAGCAAGATCAGAACGAGAAGTTATTACTGAGCCGCTTGATAAAACAGGAAGAAATGCTCACACGTGAAATCAATCCAAGTAATCAAAGTGTGCGCATAAGGGAACAACAAGGAGAGATGGAAGATTTGTCGATTCCGAAGAGTAATAGCTTCAATGATGGCGATCGTTATAGTGACACCATGAGCGAAAACGAAATTATGGATCTTATCCGTCGAAATAATCCTCTAGGTACTGTAAACGATGTGCAACTGATTGACAAACTGCGCCGCAATCATCAAAGGCAGGAGCTTACTCAACAAGAGGGATTTATTGATCTCGTATTAGGAGAACGCCGTCGTAATGAGCAAACTGGCAAAATATACGGAAATAAGTATGATTCGCTAGCTGAACATCTAAAGAGTGTACCCCGTGATGATGAGCGTCTAGTGCATATTAACAGACGTCTTAATCCGTTGGCAGATGAAATCGTGGCGCCTCGAAGTGTGAACTCAATTAATGAGGGTCGTCGGGTAGATTTCATAACGAACGAGGATATTTTGCATTTGATACGTCGCGACAATCGCCTAGCCCAACTCAACGACGATGAGATCTTAGATATGCTTCAACGCAATCGTCAGCTCAAAGGTTCGAATCAGAAAATAAACAAGGAAAGTATCCAAAGAAATCGTGAAAGACGCAGTTTAGTTGATTCTGATGATGAGGGTGCAATTCCGCGACGGAGTGAGGTTGTCTTGCATACACTTCGTCAACTTTTGGCTCGTATAAGCCAAGAGTTGATTGCTATGAGTCTACATAATAAAGGGTCTGGAATATTTGTTAGGTCTCGACCTCTTGAGAATCAAAGTGATCGCAGTGTACTTCGCTTAAATAGAATTCGTCAAGATAATCGTCGAAATCGACAGTTGATTAAACAAATTAATGCAGTCGAGGATCGGCTCCAAAAGATAATTGATCATCTAATCTTGCAGCGAGCTGTTTTACGACAAGATCAACTCGATAAAATTTTTGGCGATTTGTTAGTTGGTCGCTTGAGTGACGTTGGATTGTTGCGCATACTACGAGATCAGCTTCAAGACTATAATTTAAACCAGGTAGATCGGCTGGGTCTTGGAGTAAATGTGGGAAATCCCGTTCTACTGTACACGCTGCGCGGGATTCTCAACATTGTGGACGATCAGCAGGAACAGGTGCGTGGAATTTATACACACAACGAGCTTAACATGCCTGATGTAACCATCAATGAGGTTCGCACCAGCCAACTGCGTTCTTACATTGACGATAGCGATATGGATATATCAAATCTGGTTAAGGAACAACAAGGAATGCAGTTGGTATTACGGCAGCGTCGCTTAAATAATGTACCGTTTACCATTGATATAGATATCAGTTCTGAGCAAGCCCAAGACGCTATTATACGCATATTATTGGGTCCTCGGCAAAATGCAGCTGGTCTTGAATTAAATTTAGAGCAGCGTCGACGAGACTTTATTCTATTTGATGCTATTGATGTTCAACTGCGAAAAGGTCGTAATCGCATACAACGACTCTGTTCCAACACACCCTGGACTTCTCAGGATGCCACACCGTACAGCGAAATCTATCGCCGGGTTATGATGGCAATACATGGACAGCAGGTTCAGAATGATGTTATCGATATGGTTGGAGAAAATGGACGATTCCCTCAACGTTTACTGTTGCCCTATGGTCATCCCGAAGGTCTACCAATGCAACTCTTTGTAATTGTGTCATCTATTCCGCGTCGAGAACCGGAATGGGAAAGCTATGTACCTTTGGAACATCTTGATGGTGTTATGGGCGTATCGGTGGCTTCCATCAAGGACCATCGCTCTTTGGGGTATCCATTAGATCGACGCATTGATAATGAAGAGGAGCTATTGCGCTTATCGAATGTTAAAATCCAAGATATACTTATCTATGGCGATTATTAAGCGCTTCAAGTACTCTATCTTAATTCTACTTATAATCTACTTTATTATTTCCACTTTTAATATTGTTTCAAATGTTGCAAATGTTTCAAATATGAAAGTATATTATTCTATTGTCTCTAAATAAAACTTGTGCAATTTTTATAAAAATGTATAGATTTATGGTGACGCTACGTTCTATCTTTTGCTATTTAAGTATATGGGATAAGTAATATTACTAGTAGTAATATATAGTACTCACTCATATATATATTCTTTATACACATATACATCCATTGTTTTAAATGTTCGTTTTCTTCTACATCTAAATAATTTGGTTTTTCACACACATAGACACACGCTCACACTTACTCTATCGTCTGATGAAATTTCTAATTTTGAAAAACAATTTTAATACGAAAGTGCATGATAATCTGCCGTAGAGAATGGGATAAAAGTGGATGCGGTGGAACAGGGCGTCTCCACAACAAAAGCCACCCACATAAACACTTTCATACCAGATTATGTGTCTGGGTAGACAATGCAACGGGAAAATAGCTAGCAGGCACCTTTTGCGAGAACACTATAATAGACTTTTCTTATTCTCTGGCACACAACTCAATTTGCAACGTCCGGAAGCAGCGTCTCCTCAACACCTCTATCTGGCTGGGCAGGGACGCCCAGCGAAGCGTCAATTTCAAAATTAATTGGCCGTAAAAAATTGAAAATGAAAATATAATCACACTTTCCGTTCTCGTTCTTTCTCTATCCCATTCTATCTGAATCTCCATTGGGTCTGTTGTCACTGCCTCAGCTCAGTTCGGCTCGAAATGGATTTAGCTTTTAACCCTCCGCTTGTAGCAGCTTTTTCTCATCAAGCCAGATACATAGCATCGCAGCGAGCATTGGCCAACCAAAGCAGAGCAGACATTTTGCTGCAGGCGGAAAAATGTTGAATTTTTCCAGGTTGCCTCATCCCTAGCTTAAACAATATCTACCATATACCCTATGAAACAGACGAGTTTCAAAGCTTTTACATTCCCTGATCATATATGAATTTCACATATATTTCTTACTACATTATCATGCAATTTAGACTCTATTCGTATTCGTATTGAATTTGTTTCAAGAGGGCCTCGGTCAGGGCATCACAAATTCGTGGGAAACCCTGCATAGACCCTCTATGGTACTATATATGGCTGACGAAGCATAATGGAAAAATGTTGGCACTCGACCTGCCACTAACTTTTGCAGCCTGAATGCACTTTCATTATCTTCAAGTGTTTTTAGGAGTAAAGCCTTGGATTATTTTGCTTTTCCTTTTTCCTCTTTATTTTCTGTTTCTTTTTTGTTGATGTTGTTGCTATTTTGACAGTCTGATGAGCTGATTAGAGGGCAAAGGCATTACATGGCCTATTAGCTGCACGCTTAATGCAAAAATAATTATGTCTCGTGAATCAGTGCTGCAGCAACTTTCAAGTGAGCGACTTTCGGTAAGTCTATTTAACCCTTTTGGACCGCTCGAAAAACTTTCGCGGAGTACCAATTGAAGGTAGGCAAAATGCATAGAATAACCCCTCAAAAACTTTTGTGATTAGCGACCGTACTGCAGATAGCAGCACTTGATGCGGAAAATGCTAGCATAATTTATGTTCTGCGCCTTGCACTCTTAGCTCCCAGTTCTCAGCTCTCAGCTCTCAACTCTCAGCTTAGCGTTTGGCGGAAGCGACGTCGCGGCGCATTTGGTGGGCCAACAGATTCCATAGCATACATTTGAGGGCGCAAAGTTTTTGCCATGCAAATTAGCAGCGAAACATTTGTTTCGCTTCACTGTTTGCCGCCGTTGGAGCCGTTGGATCCGTAAAAGTTTTGCAGTTATGAATATAAAGTTTATTTATTAAGCAAAACAACTTAGCGTTCTTATCTGTGTCGACTGTGTTTCTTCTTTCTGCATACCCTTTGTCCGTTTTCAAGGGGTGTAACGTAGCCCAGACTGAACCTGAATAACGCTGCCAATAATATAATTTAATAGTTGACATAATTGAATTAACAGAAGTGAAAGCGACACCAGCAATGCATTCCATAATGACTATTGATGTTAAATGTATTGGCAATATCCGTTCGACCTCTATGTGTTCATGCTCATTGTGTGTAACAGATAATTAGCATGTCTAATCGCTGTTAAGCTTTAGGCTATTACATGACATGTAACATAATTATCGGATTCGATAACATTTATTGCAATAAATAAATGTTTCACGGACCAATGTAAGGACAATTAATGCCCATAAGAAAAGTTGAATGCACTTTTCGTATTATATTTTCAAGGATTGAATAAAATGAATAAAATTTACTGAAAATAAAACAATTTTACAAGAAAATATTCTCGTTAAGACGACCTCAGTTATGCTTACATTTACCTTATGTGTAGACGTGTGGAAAATGTCGACAATCGGAAAATGTTCAGAGCAACCGAGCAGGGCGTGAGCTGCCTTCAAATCAACACAAGACTTTGGAAAAAAAAACTAGAATGAACCCTTGTATAGTCAAAGAAAAATACAATACATTTTATTTATTTATTTTTTTTTTTTTTTTTGCATGTTATAATAGGAAGAGATTGTGATTGGGGAGAGTTTGGGTTGGGATTGGGGTTCAGGTTGCGTTTTCGTATTCGTTTTGTATTCGTGTTTGTGTTTGGGGCTATCAAGTTGAGCAGAAAAGTTTTTGCTATTCATACGCGTTCGAATGAATATATGAATGAACCAATGTAACATACAATACAGAAGAATGCTAACAAACGGAAATGTGATATACGGGACAGGGCAATGCAAGAACTGAGCACTACGAATCGAAGCAATTGCTACACACAAACTGTTCTTCTTTTTTGTAGGTATAGGTGATAACGCTACATAACAATCGTCAGGGACGCCTATACCATTTGTTGCAAATTAAAAAAAAATCACATTCTTTTTCAAAAATAGCTAGATACCTAATACCCAGTACACTTTGAAGAGGTTTACGTATTGTATGTAAATGCTTACAAGTAACTCGGTTTGAACAATTTTACTTTTGCCTTAAAAAGGAAGCGCATGATACGTGTATAGAGATGTTTTACTTATAAATATGATTATTAAGTTGCACTAGTTAATTACACCAATTTAGCATTTGGTGATGAGGAATGTCTCCCCAAATGTATAGATAGACCATAACACTTGATTATTTACATTTTAAAAGATATTTCAAAGGTCCATAAGAAAATTATGATGATTCAATCTTTGAATACCGTAAACGTAGTGTGTAGTAGTTGCTGAGTAACAATATTCATACCGAAATGGGTTACATCAATTAAATTTGAATAAAACGCTTTACGAATTTCTTAATTTTGAATAAACCGTTTTCTGAATTTCTCAATCACGAGGTATCAATACCAAGTCGTACAAAATACTTTGAAATTCATGCGGAGCATTGTCAAAAGGCTTTTCTGCTATTGTAACGATGGAGCCACAACACATTCCCATTCGAAACCCTCTACCCCTCTCAATACGCCATTGACACGCTTTGGCGCATCGATAGATAAAAAAGGAAAGGAAAAAAAGAAAGAAAGAGGAACCTCTTGAGGCTTGTGCTTGAAGTGGGGATTAAATGTGAGAGAAGCTTACGGAAATGTGCACAGGAAGGGATGCGTGACACAGGTAAGCAGGTGCCATACCACACAAGATTCGATATACCACACCACTCCTACATCCATATATGACGAAACTAATAGTTAACAAAATATTTTTCAATTACTTTTGCTGTCACAGCAAAATCAATCAACGTAACCACCAGCAAATCCAATGCCAAAGCGAAAGCCAAAGCCAAAGCCAATACCTAACGCAAATGCATTTAATTTTTCAATATATTCCACAAGAGTTCAGTGTTTGGAGGGGGAGTTGCTCTATGGGAGGCATATAAAATTTGTAACGCAAATTGATTTTGTGGTCACAGAGATTACACAGCAAATGCATTTTCCATTTCCATCCATTTTCCGTATCAATTTTATTTTTATTTCAATTTTCATTGGATTTTTTTATTTCTTATATTATCATTTTCCGAACTAATTTTGTGTAAATTATTTCTGCAGCGTTTGCTGAATTATAGTGGAGCCACTGTATCTATGAGTATGTTTGAGTGTGTGTGTTCTCATGTCGCATCAGTCCCAACGAATTTGTTGCGGCTTATTTGCTATTCACACCACAAAACAAAGTAAACAAAGCACCCGCTCTTACTTCCCTTGCCTCCATCCAGTAGGACAACCCTCCCGGCGTGCCCTGAAGTGGCGATGAGGCGCAGGGCCGGGTGTCGAAGCGAGTGCGAAAAGCAATAAAGCGTTGAGCATAGACCAACAACGGACACTCACAGACATACGCACACACACAATACCCTAGCAAATTTGTTGCAAATCAAAATCCAAAAACATTCCAAGCAGAGCCACAGAAAGAAACCAAAAAGGAATCGAATGAATCACAACAAAAAACCACTACAAATGAAAAATTATGACGAGTCACATTTCGAATACTCTATACTAAATAATAAAGCATTGTATGTGTAATAAATAGAAAATTCGTGGGAGTAAATTAGTTAAATTACTTGTATAATTTTTAGACACTGTGTTTAAAAAACATAAAAGGGTCTATAAACTTTGTGCAAAGTTGGTTTGTGTGTAACAGGCAGAAGGAGGCGTGGCAGACCCCATAGAGTATATATATTCTTGATCAGACCGAGTTTGTTTAAAATTTTGGATACGAGCCCCCATTCCCCCACAATTGGATACCAAAACTTTGAATTGGTATAACAGGTGCATTTTTGGAGATATTGCGGTGTGCTTTGGCGCAAATGTGCTAAGTTACATTATACACCTACTGTCATAATAAAATTTTAGATACTCGCCCCCACTCTCCCAGAATTGGGGAACCCAAAATTTAAAATCGCTGTAACAGTCACAGTTTTAAAGGTAGAATGTTCTACTTTAGAACACAGATGCATCTTTGAATCCCTCATAGACGAATTCAAATTTCGCATACCTGTCGCCAATCCCCAACGGTTGGATCCCCAAAAACTAAAAATAAGAATAACATGTGCAATTTTAATGATAGAAAGAAATGATTTAGCACCAATGAAATGTATGAACACCTAGATTTCGGAAACTATAAAACCTACAGTGTCCATATTTGGCACGAACATTGCTTTTGCTTGCAGACAGATCAAGTTTGTTTCAAATGTTGGATACCTCCCCCACTCCTGAGGTAATTTTAAATCGCCATAAAGGGCGCAATTTCGAAGATTAATAGTTCTGTTGAACATTTACATCCTTTACTGTTTAATGTAAATTCTAGATACCTGCCCCTACTCACCCACTGGTGGAGCACCAAAAACATAAAATAAAGATAACAGGTGCAAGATATAAGGTTCTGATATATGAACATTCACATTTTACATTTATTTTGGATACCTGCCCTCACTTCCCCACAATTGGATACTAAAACTTAAAATTGCCTTACCAGGCGCTATTTTGGAGCTAGGGCGATGTGTTTTGTCACATATTAATTTTATTATACACCTACTCATATTTAATTTTAGGATACCTACCCCCAATCCCCCACTAATGGATACTGGATAGTTGAAAATCGTCTAACAAGATGCAATTTTGAAGGTAGAAAGTTGTGTTTTGGAACATATATCCAAAATTACCTTAGATACCTACTATATATCCATAATCGATATT
>JBANCZ010000927.1:0-26857 GCA_037040025.1 Sphaerogastrella javana | reverse complement strand
CTGTAAAAGCGGTTGCAACTGCTTGTAAATAGTAGTCTGTTAAATATAATGTTTATTTAAATTTAATATAGTAGTAAAGTAAATCCATAAATATTCCATTAGCGCATAGCGCCTATTAATATTACAATTTCACAGTCAAATTTTATTGCACAAGTCGAACAGCTGGTAAGCAAAACATGAAATTTGAATGTGTTTACGCATTTGCATACATAAACGTATGTATGTACATACACATGTATATTATGTATTTCAGGTTACGCAAATTCATCGTTTGGGTTCATTTAAGTTCAAACTCTATATATATTTTTTTTTTGGCTATTACGTGTTGACGTCGGCATCGGCATCGGCATCGACATCGACAACTGCAAACTCAAGTGCCATAGGCCCATCGCTGCCAGGCTGCGCGTTGCTGCTGCAGATGTCTACATGTCTGTATGTTTATGATATTTTCGAACGCTCAGCATCACTCTATAGACAAGCTCTCTCAGTCTGCGCTGGCCGATCCAACTGTGAGGAACAGAATCGTATGTACGTAAAGCTTATTACAATGGCGTGTTTACTCTATGCTATAAACAAATTATTCCGTAGCTCATTAGTCAAAGAACAACAACAACAACAAAAGGAGCAACAGCAGCATCGGCATGGCCAGTAACATAGCACTGTTCGTCTGCTTGGTGGCCGTCCTGGCAATCGCTGGACCCATGCCCACAAACTGTGCTGTCACGAATAGCCACAAGCACGAGAAGCACAACAGCAAAGAGCGCACCAAGGATGGATTGTTTGTGCCGAAGGATGCACATCATCACGACGATCAGGGCAAGCACAATGTGGAGTTTGACCACGAGGCTATTATAGGTAAGAAATTGGTTCCTTCTCGAAGGTGACTCATGTGTTTATATTTGGATTATGCCGGGCATCTTAATTTTTTATTATTTATATGTGTATACCCACATATTGCAAGATAAGTTGTTTACCCAGTGCCCTTGATCGGAGTAGTATATATTATTGTATATATAATCTTTCACTTTATTAATCCGATTAAACGCGCGACATTTTAGTTTAAACGTTTAGCGCAAACAATATATGTGGTAAAACTTAGCGAGCGCTCACTGTATTATTATACACATGTTCCTCTTTACGATATTTCTTCACTGTTCATAAAAATCTTTGCGCATTTTTTCCAATTTAATATTTGGGATTCTGAAAGCAACACGTCAATGTTTGTTCTGAGTATACCCATTGTACGAACACGCACTCGTCATTGTTTATTTGTTCTACATCGTTTTATATGGTTTCGTCTAATGCTTAGTTGTTTTTTATTCCAATTCCCATAGGAAATACAAAAGAGGCAATGGAATACGACACATTATCCCCGGAAGAGTCGAAACGACGTTTGGCCATACTAATACGATTGATGGATCAGAATAAGGATGAATTCGTCGATCGACATGAGTTAAAAGCATGGATATTAAGGTCTTTTAAGTGAGTGTTGTTCGTTGATTAACCCAGCTAACCTGCTCATAATACTATATACTGCTTCTCCTGCTGAATGTGTGGCGCATGTCTTCGTAATCGAACTAGATCTGAGCATTGAGCATTTTACTAACTTTTCACTGTATCTTGCTATAGAAAACTATCAGAGGAAGAAGCCGCGGATCGTTTTGAAGAGATTGACCTAGATTTCAATAATGAGATCTCTTGGAAAGAGTATTTAATGGACACCTATGCAATGGAAGATGAAAACTTTAAAAAAGAAGTCATCGATTTCGATAGCTATGAGGATGAACAACACATGATAAAACAGGATAAAGAAATGTTTGAGGCCGCGGACTTAAACAAGGACGGCTCACTCTCAATGGAGGAATATGTCTTCTTTCAAAATCCTGAGGAGCATCCGCAAATGTTACCCATTCTTTTAAAGCATACAATGCAGGATAAGGATCTTAATCATGATGGTAAAATTGATTTCCAAGAATATATAGGCGACGCAGCGGCAAGTCACGGCAAGGATTGGCTTATAACCGAAAAAGAACGTTACGATCATGATCACGATGCCAATGGTGACGGTGTACTTACAGGCGATGAGGTATTTAAAGATGGTATATGATTGACAAACGATCATATAGTAAAATCTACTTAATTATAGGTATTATCGTGGATTGTACCCAGCAATGCGGCCATAGCAACCGATGAAGTCGATCATCTGTTCGTTTCTACAGATGAGGATCACGATGATCGCCTGTCGTATTTAGAAATTCTCAACAACTATGATACATTTGTGGGCAGCGAGGCTACCGACTATGGAGATCATTTGCAAAATATTAATCATTTAACGGACGAGCTGTAAGCATCCCGGAATTGATACATGATCTGTGCATAGTAATGTAATTTATTCATTTAGTTAGTACATTAAAATTCTTTATTCATGCGAAAAGTTGACATAAAATAGAAGAGCTATTGCATCATTACAAACATTGACCGTTGCTCCTGATTTATACACCCATATACATATACATATACATATAAATATATATATAAATATGTATATTTATATACATATGTACTAATTTATATATAGACACCAAAAAGAATCAAAAATATTCAAATATAGCATACATATTAAATACATATTATCTTATTTAATTTTTACTAAATTATTTGTCTTTTTTGTGTTTGACTTTCTTAATGACTTCATAAATGTTTACATACATACAGTTTTTAAGATAATAATCATATAGCTGCCTTGTTAACAAGATTGGTCATTTTCTAGCAAGTCAAACTATCTTATAGTAGTTGTATACATCTAACGTTGACAGAGATCGGATTTTACACATTTTGACTAGAATTTCTTACAATGTGATCGACTTATAGACTGGCTAATGGACTACCAAATTATACAATGCTGTAATCCACAAAGTGATTTCTTTTGACTAGATTTCACACTCGTACCAAAAATACATTTCGTCATCTTCTTCAAATTCATTTATCATGTATTTTACTTAGCATTATTAAGTTTAATTTTAATTATCTGTATAGCATTTATGTGTCTAGGTTTATGCTAAAGCGACAATTCCATTGGGTGCCATTATTAGCGTTGCATACCATATCTTTTAACACGATTTTTGCTTCTGCCTTTTATCACAAATATTGCACCTTATTGGCCTATTACCCGAAATATTTTTGCTACAAATTCAACAGAACCCAAATACGTACATATGTGGTAATATCTAAAGAACAGAAACATCATTGTTTTTAATTACAACTAAAATAATGTTTTCAATTGTAGCACAATTTTTATACAGATGAAAAGTACACATTTACATTTTAAAATGATCGCTCCCCTTCGTTTGTTTTATGTTCAGGATTCAGTTTGTCCCCCAAACCAAGTATGGCACAATACTGAGATTCACGGATTCTTTTAAAATGCTATGTCGTAATTCATCAAACACATTTCATCGTCCCTTACCTACAATTAGTGGTAATCATGAGACTCTATATAAATATATATACTCCTACTACAAATTTCAAGCCAAAAAACAAAAAACTATACATATATATAAAATATATATATCCGGTTCTCTAGAAATCACACAACATATCATAGTTGTCTACCTGACGAAACGGTTCCACATCATCAATCACCTCACTCAGATATTCTTTAATCGGCACTGGCAATTTCAGTTTCTCCAAATTGGGTGCAGTACGAACCCTACGCATAATAACCGCCCTACAACGATCCTGTAGACTTACAAACTCGGTACGTGCACATTCCAGTGTCATCTCTGTTTTGGCAGCTGTTGAGCAGACAATGGGATACAGCGGCTCAGTCACCTGCGGAAAGAATAAATATGGAGGTTATACATTTTTAAGAGGTATTTTTTTATATTATGTAGTACGGATATGACTTTACCTTATCCAAACCCCTGAAAGCCACACCAAGGCATTTGCCGTCCTTGTAGTACGTCAACGTGCCCTCGATGCCATCGAAAAGTATGCCAATTTGGGTGGGGTGATTTTCGCGAAAGCGTTTTGTGTACAACAGAGCGACGCCATCGTGCCAAAGCACACCTAAGATACAAAAATGAATTCATGTTAATTATTATAATATACCATATGTACCATGATTGTTTGGATCTTACCCTTGTGCGACAGTCCCCAGCCGTGCTTGTTCTCACCAAGCATATTGCGAAAAGCGTGGGCGTGTAGGCGACACTTTTGGGTGCCAATACCAAACATAATGGAGGTACCAAAGACTCGCTGCGAGACATGCAGCTCCCAGTAATAGCGGCCGTTGTTCAAGCGTCGCTTGCCCTGAATGCCAGCTGTGCCTTTGCTCCAATTTGGATGAAAGTGTACGGTACGATGGTTTGGACCCTCGATCACTGCCTCCTTGGACCGTTCTTTGGCGCTCCATGACCAATTATCCTCAACTCCATGCCGCAGTGGACAAAATGACGGTGTTGATGGCAACACCTTCAATTTCTCGCATCGTCTGTCGTGCTGTCGTCGACGTCGTGGCGTCGAGTGATGTTGCTGTTGCTGTTGTTGCTGCTGCTGCTGTTGTTGCTCCTGTTGCTGCTGCTGTAGAGCTAGTTCTACTTCGAGATCGGACATTATGCTTAAATATGTAACGTTGATGTTTATGGCCGGTTAACGGGGAGATCACCAACAATGTTAAAAACAAATATACACAATCACCGAAAATTTTTAGCGTTCAGTTTTATTTTGTTTCACTATGTTTCGCCTACTTGATGTGGCAACTGCTTTTGTTGTCCCTTGGATAGCCTACTCTGAGCCTACATTAAGCACCCAGACAGGCCCTCGATTGTATAGTGAATCTCCTTCGTTGCTGCACCAACCTATCAATGTTTTGAATGCACTTCAGTTAGCTCTTTGTCTAAGGTTCGTACTCAAAGTATTCTCTTGAGTTTCTCCAAGATTTGGTATGCTGTTGCTATTATTGTATAGAATGTTAAGAGCCCTTCACCTGCTGTTTTATGCACTTGATGTTTGTACACTCTCCTTTACAAATAGCTGGTCATCAAGAGTTGGTCCTGCCGCGGACTGTTACGGTGGTACTGTTGATGTTCAAGTTGTTGTTCGAGATCCTGTTCCGGTTCTTGTTCGTCGTGCTGCAGCTGCTCCTCGTATAACAGCTCCAAACTTGTGTCGTCCTCTTGCGATGGCGCTAGTGAACCGTACCCACTGCTGAGCGAACTTAAACTGGGGCTGTGTTGCCTTTGATACATTAACAAGTTACGATTTGACGAATGGAGCAACCTCTGCTGCTGTTGCTGTTCCAAACTTCGCTTTAATTCACGCCTGAGCCGACGTTGTTGCTTATAATCTGTCTCGCTGCCCTTTTGCTGTTGTTGATTTTGCAATGTGTGCAAATGGAAATGATGACGGCAATATCCTTGTGGACTGTGTGCACAGAAGCGGCAGGCTTCGAGATTGACACCAGCTCCGAGTGGTAGAATAGGCTCTAGCATGCGCCGTTTTTGGCGCCGCTTTGTCTGCTGCTGTTCCAAGTGCTCCAAATGCTGCAGGGCCTTACGATCGCCAACGGTTTCGGCCACCTCCTGGATCAGACGTGCGTTCCTTGGAAAGCATCTGTCGTGGATGTGCAGCACCAGACGTTGGCAGTAGAGGCACAGCGATTGAAAAAGCAACAATAGCACGATAATCATATAGAATTTGTTTTTGGGGTGGCCGCACTCAGTCTCACTCTGAGTTTAGCTGTGGGGGTTGGGTAGTTAACTATGCCACTTGGGGGTTGCTCGGGTTCAAGTAGCTCAACTCTTGCCTGCTCTTCCGGTTCCAATACCAGCTCCGCACTCTTCTACAAATCGAAGAAGTAACAGTCTACTCTAATTTAATAAATGCACTTAGTTGTCGCTTTAGTTATACATTTTTTTTTAGAGCTCTTTCCAGCTTTGCCACCTTTGTGCCTTATCAATAACTTGTCGCAACTCCGAGCACGACTGGTGGCTCCGCACTTTCAGCCGCACGCGTCAATGTCTCACTCTGTTCTGTCTCCACTTTTTCCAATTTGAATCCACTAAAAGCTACCCCTAATTCACATATCAAACACACACAGCTGGAATCATTCGGTTTCTTAACATTATTTTCCACCACCAATTGGAATTTATCTGTATGTGTGTGTGTGTGTGTGTGTGTGGGTGTGTGGGTGTGTTCGTGAGTGCTGGGCATATCATTATCATATGTTATCGCATACTTACCACCCTCTCTAGCTCTACCACCCCACGTGACATGCGCACAAGTGTCTAGTGTCTAGTGTTTAGTCCCCAGTTTACTGCAGTGGTGAGTTTCATTTTGAACATCAGCATTTTTATGGGATTCCTTTTTTAGTTACCATTGACAAGTCTTCTCGCGCTTCAGCGTGTTCGGCTTTTTAGAACAACAGCAACCCTCATACTCCTTCTAAAGTGTTTTACATACATTGATTAAACCAACCCCTAAATGTGAATATCAGTTGGATTAACTTAACTCCGAAATAAAAAATAAGAAGAATGCTATGCAATACTGTATCATCATGTGACAGAGCTTCTAATTTTGGCGGATAATATACACTGTTCTTAGATCAATATCGATTATCAGATGAATCACGGTACATTCAAAACTGATAAAGGTAGCTGGTATTAGAAATGTTTTACAGCATGGGAAAGAATTATATAATACTTACATTTTGGTGGAACACCTTTCAAACTATCAAAGAATCTTTATTTTTCTGTAAAAATTACAAATAGTCAGATGACATCGGAAAATATATAAATGATGTATTTATAAGATTTTCTTTATTTTTGTATTTGGTTCACCGATTTTGTTATTGTGTGTCAAATTGGTCAATAAACATAAAGATTTATCGAAAAGTGTATTTATTTGGTAATCGTAAAGCTACTAGCACTGGGTAAATAATTTAACTCGTTGTCTGCGATATTTGCACATATTAAGAATGACAAAATATGGAACATGCAGATCGGAATCGATTCGTTAAGGCAGAGCTGTTGGTTAGGATTTGGTAAGATAGAGCTGGGTGTTCTATGGGCTTAAACGATTTGTTATTGTACATATTACCAGGCTAGTTTATTATTTGTTCATTTACTTAACTTACTCATAACTAAGAAGCAGTTTTACATTGTGTTTAGAGCATTGTGGCAAACGATATACAATATATATATATATAGAATATATAAAAATGGCAGAAGATACAAAAAATGGCATCGAGTACTTTTCATTCATTTCATTTTTGGTTAGTTTAAGGAATTTGGTAGCAGTGTTTGTTTTTGATTGTTGGTTCTCTGTGTGGGTGTGTTTGCACGCGTGTGTACGTGCGTATGTGTGTGTGTGTGTGTGTATGTATGTGTGTTTCGTTGGTATAGTTAAGACATTACATTTAGATATTAAAATTATTGCGCGTGTGTTGGTAATCCCGCAGCTTATGAGGAGTTCTTCACACAGACTTGACACCTGGATACACGAGAGAGTAAATTGCCAGCCTTGAGAGTTTGTTGTGCAGGCTTTTGGAATTGATCGCTATCCTCCATTGTGACCATCCAGAAACTGGTCATTGTCTCGTAGAAGTGGCAGTGTCCCTTAGCACCGTTACATTCAATGAACGGTGTGGCACGGAAATCCTCCAGACAGGAACCAGGCGATTGCAGCGCCTGTCCGCCGCCGCCATTGCCCACGGCAGTGTGCTAAAAAATTTTCATTTGTTATTAATCGATTATCGGTCAAATATCGATTTCAGATAGTAAGACTTACCATGAGGAAACTGTAGCCGATCCATAGGCCCTCCCAGCCATTGGGGCAGTTGGGTATAGCCAACGACTGACTGTGCACGGCAATTACATTAGCTGGTGCCTCGCAGACGACGCAGCGGGATATATACTTGCTGATCTCGTTGTCGTTGACAGGCATCATCGGTATGGGTGCCGATGTTGAGAGCCAGAAGCTCTTGTCGTTACGTGATGCATAGTTGCAAACATTATTTTGTCCGCAAGACATCACTGGCAGTGTTGAGAAGCGCGGCACACAGGAGCCAGGCGAGCCGAGATCTTGGTTGTGTGCGTAATCATTTCCATCAACATAGAGTAAAGAGTAGCCAGTCCAAAGCTCAACATGACCAGGGGCACAAGATGGGACTTGATCGTTCTGGCTGTGGCGCGTCAACAAAATGCCGGTCAGATAGTCCTGGGCAGATGAACAGGCTAGACCGGGCTCACCCTTGTACCCAATGGCGCCGATAGCACCTTCTGCACCCATTAGACCTTGTTCTCCACGTTCACCTTTAATGCCAGGACGACCGACTGGACCGGTTAAACCAATTTCACCACGTTCACCCTTTTCACCACGCTCGCCTTGAATGCCGATAAGACCTGTCTCTCCAGGTGGTCCCATATTGCCCTTTGGTCCATCGCGACCAGGATGTCCTGGTTCTCCCTTGGGTCCAGGTGGAGGCACTAAACCTGGTTCACCCTTTTGACCGCGCAAGCCAGGCATGCCGTCACGACCATCACGACCCTTTGGACCAGTGAAGCCTTTCTCGCCAGGTGCACCAACTGGACCAGGATGACCGTCCATACCAGGTGCGCCAATATCACCCTTAAGACCAGCCAAACCCGAAATACCAGGAGGACCTGCAATACCTTGATCTCCCTTTTCTCCACGTTGTCCTTCGAAACCACTTGGACCACGTTCTCCCTTAGGTCCAACGTAACCCATCTCTCCCTTCATACCTTGTTCACCATTTAAGCCGGCAATACCA
Organism: Sphaerogastrella javana; assembly: GCA_037040025.1. NCBI lineage: Eukaryota > Metazoa > Arthropoda > Insecta > Diptera > Drosophilidae > Sphaerogastrella > Sphaerogastrella javana. Next base: position 18,066 of record JBANCZ010000927.1, on the reverse strand, counting down.
TCGATACCAGGAGCACCTGTCAGACCACGCTCTCCCTTAGCGCCCATGGGCCCGATCGGACCGGGCAAGCCAACAAGACCGTCATTACCAGGCAAACCAGCCAAACCACGTTCTCCCTTCATACCAGGAACACCAGGAGCGCCTGAAAAACAGAGATAGTTCAATTAGTTATATGAACGTATATTAGCATTTCCAGCCTTACCTTCGCGTCCATTTTTGCCAGCACGTCCAGGCAGACCCTTTTCGCCCTTAACCACAGGTCCAGGATACCCAGTTTCACCACGCTCACCCATATCTCCCTTAGCTCCAGCCACTCCGGGTAGTCCGGGCATTCCTGCCGGTCCGGTGAAACCACGTTCTCCTTTCTCGCCGCTATAGCCTACTTGACCCATATCACCCTTAACACCCTTTAATCCAGGCAGTCCAGGCATTCCAGTGTTGCCAGGCGGACCCTTTTCTCCTCTCATTTCGCTCCTGTCAATAGAAATTGTGGGACCTGGCAAACCCTTTTCACCCTTTTGACCCTGAATTCCTATCTGTCCCGGGTATCCTTGTCGTCCTTCAGGTCCAGCCTCGCCCTTTTCTCCTCTCTGGCCAGGCGCTCCACGTACACCCTTATCACCCTTAGCACCTGGATAGCCCTGAGGTCCAGAAATACCGGGTTGTCCTGGTTGACCGTCAAGACCAGGAGAACCAGGAGTACCTGGTTGTCCAGACAATCCTTTTTCTCCCTTTTGGCCAGGCGCACCATTATAGCCCCGGTCACCCTTTTCACCTGGTGCTCCATCTTGTCCGTAAGCGCCATCACGTCCCGCATCACCCTTTTCGCCCATTGGGCCAGGTCGTCCATGAACAGCAATTCCGGGTAGGCCTTTGTCACCAGGTTGACCTGGTGCTCCGGATAAACCATCTTGACCACGTAAGCCGGGTGCACCAGGTTCACCCTTTTGTCCCTTCTCAGAAGCATCTCCAGGTTCTCCTTGAGGTCCATCGAAACCGGGCATACCTTGGGCACCTTTTTCGCCTGGCAAACCGTTTATTCCGTCCTGTCCAGGAAGACCTCGTGGGCCGATATCACCCTTCACACCCATTATACCGGGCGCTCCGGGAGGGCCTCTAGGTCCGGAAGGACCATCGTTTCCAGTGAGTCCACGTGCACCTTTGTCTCCCGGCATACCTGTGTAAATGAATTACGGTCAGACTTAACCGTTTTCAAAAATTGTTTAGTACGTACCAGAAATACCAGCAGCACCAGGAGGGCCACGTTTGCCTGGAGCACCAACAGGGCCAGTGAAGCCTTTCGGACCATCATTTCCGGGTGCACCGCGGTCACCCTTATTACCGGGCATACCAACGAGGCCTGCACTGCCAGGCTCACCTTTTGCGCCATCACGGCCTTGAACACCATCAATACCGGGACTACCGGGTGGTCCAGGACGACCCTCTGGACCAATTGGACCTCTGTCACCTTTTGGACCCACGGAACCTGTGGCACCAGGTTGGCCAGGAATACCAGCATCGCCTTTGTCGCCAGGATAACCAGGACTTCCTTCCGGTCCCACCAGACCTGGGCCACCAACCAAACCGCGATCTCCCTTTTCTCCAGTCATGCCATCACGACCTTGAGGGCCCATTGGTCCGGCAACAGTAATTCCTTGTTCACCCTTTTGTCCACGTTCACCAAAACGTCCAGGTGGTCCACGAAGTCCATCCTTGCCATCATTACCTGGAGCTCCAAACTGACCAGGGTTGCCCTTTTCACCACGAGCACCAGTTATGCCGCGAGGTCCAACCTTTCCAGGTGGACCTTGAGGGCCAGTGGCACCTTTTGCACCGTATAAGCCAATATCTCCTTTTTGGCCCATGGGTCCATTGGGTCCAGGCATTCCAGTGGCTCCACGTTCGCCTTTGTTGCCCTTGAGTGGCACTTTAAGTTCACTGGCTGCGCATGTACCTGGTTCTCCCTTTTGTCCAACATATCCAGAAGTACCCTTGTCACCTTTATCTCCATCAAAGCCTGGACGACCAGGTTCACCCTTTATGCTTATTCCAGGAGCGCCATCAAAGCCATCACGACCAGGGCTACCTGGTGCACCATCTGTTCCAGCCTGTCCGAAGTAACCCTTTTCACCTTTAACACCCATTTCTCCCTTAAGGCCTGGGATGCCTGGCATTCCGCTATCTCCGCGTTCACCTTTAACACCAGCGGCTCCAGGATATCCAGGCTCTCCTTTGGGTCCCTTCTCTGGTACAATTTGGCTCCAGTCAACAAACGCTGGCTGACCGGCTTTACCCGTAGCACCTGGAACACCAGGGCGACCGTCTTCTCCCTTGTCACCAGGAGGTCCCATTTGACCAATAATGCCATCGTCACCACGCTCTCCGGGGTAGCCCCTGTCTCCAGGTGGTCCTCTTGCGCCAGGATTACCAGGAAGGCCACTAATACCGCGATCACCCTTGTCTCCCTTCATTCCAGCTGGGCATGAAGAGCATTTGCCACCGATTTCACCTTTAGGTCCCATATCACCCTTCTCGCCAGGAATACCTGCGCGACCAGCATCACCAGGAGCTCCGGGTGCGCCAGCTTCACCAGGACTGCCAGGTCTTCCTAATTTTGAATCGCCAGGAACACCAGCATTTCCCTTAAAACCACGTTCTCCTTTAGCGCCTTTCATGCCGGGGAAACTATAAATTGAGTTAAAACAATAAATGAAAATGCAACTATGCTGATGAGTTACTAAATTACCCGTTCTGACCATCGTCTCCTTTGGGACCCTGTATGCCAAATCCTGGAGTTCCAGTTTCGCCTTTTTGTCCTTCCGGGCCTGGTGGTCCATTGTGGCCCATTGGGCCTACTGGACCTTGGGATCCAGTACGACCAGCGTTTCCTTTTTCACCTTTTTGCCCTGCCGGACCTTCATTACCAGGATGACCTGGTAAACCAGGACCTCCTTTAGCGCCCATATAACCTTGAGGTCCTGGGCCACCATCCATTCCGTTCAAACCTTGAGGTCCTGGCAGACCAGTATACCCGCGGGGTCCTTTTGGTCCAGGTGCTCCAGGTTGGCCACGACCACCACCAGGAGGACCGGGTGGGCCGACTAAACCACGTTCTCCGGTAATACCAGGACGACCAGGTTCACCCTTCATACCAGGCTGTCCAGACAAACCGTTCAAGCCTGTCTCACCACGGTCTCCCTTTTGACCAGCAGGTCCTGCAGTACCAAAGTTTCCTTGGCGACCCTACGGTATAAATTCATATATAATAATTCTTGAGCTGCCATTAACGTGTGCAACATGACTTACTCTATCGCCAGCTGGGCCAGGTAAACCCTTTTCACCTTTTTGACCATCACGACCAGGTTCGCCAGCAGGTCCCAAACCACCTTTCTCTCCCATAGGACCGATTTCACCCTTTTGACCAACATCGCCAGGTTGACCCATGACTACATCGTCACTGCCGTGAAATGGTAGTTTCACCGCGGGTTCACCTTTTTCACCTTTCTCTCCCTTTTTGCCGGGCATTGGAGTTGCAAAGCAAGCAGCACCTTTCTCACCCTTGATACCACGATCTCCTCGAGGTCCTGAAGGACCATATGGACCAGTTTCACCACGCTCACCCTTGGTACCGCGTTCTCCTTCAGGGCCTGGAAAACCAGAGCGTCCTGCAAATCCAGGTTCGCCCTTCTCACCCTTCGCGTAATCTCCATTTTCTTTTGCGGGTTCACCCTTTTCACCTTTCAAACCTGGACCTCCAGGATAACCACGTGGACCAGCCATGCCAGCGAAACCTTGTAATCCAGGCAAACCATCTGTACCATCACACCCATCCTTGCCATTAACACCAGGTAAGCCAGGATTACCGGCAGGTCCTTGAACACCAGCGACTCCACCCAAACCAGGCATACCGCGACTACCACGCTCGCCCTTATCACCACGTGCTCCCATTGGTCCGGGATCACCCTTTTGACCTTTATCGCCAGGTGGCCCATCTGGACCGGGATAACCCATGACACCCTTCGGTCCGGTAGGACCCTCGGGGCCAGGAAAACCACGATTACCCTTCTCAGCAAGACACTTTGGTATACAAGTCGCAGGTCCCGAGGTACAGTTAGTGGGCGGTTGACCACCACGTTGTATGGTAGCCGAATCTACAATATCATAACTCTCATCAAGACTAAAATGAGTTCTAGGCTCCTCTCTGCTGTGGTGTCTGACTGACTCTTGAATCGAGCCTGTGGCTCCAGGATTCTTCCAAAATTGCTATTATGTGAATTAGTTAATTTGAAATGTAAATTTTAACTTATTCAGTTAATGAAAATAATTAATAAATTTTAAAAATATATCTTACAGCGTTGGAATTTGCAAAGCACGCTACAAATATCACAGCGGCGAACAGCTGCCTGTAAAGAAATAGATCAAATAGATCATTTAGATTCATACATATATTATATTATTATATTTTATACTTTATTATTTTAAATTTTATTTTTCCATGATTTCAAAAATTATATTTTATTTTTTGTATGAACTTAATGAAGTATGAAGTAAAGTATGCAAACCAAAAAAAAAAAAAAATGAAGTGCAGCGGATTCGCTGTCTGTGAGCCTCGTCTAATTCCGATAACAATGTTATGCTCTCATTTGCTTATCTCTAGCATACGATTCTTCGTATGTATGAGCGCAAGAAAGAGAGATAGAAATAAGAGACAAAGAGTGAAAGAGAGAGAGAGAGAGAGAGAGAGAGAGAGGCAGAGAGAGAGAGAGAGAGAGAGAGAGAGAGGGACTGAAGAGAGAGATAGAGAGAGAGAGACACACACAGACTGAGAGTAAATTTGAAAGCAAGAGAGAAGCTGCTAAGAGAGTGCCACTTATTAAATTAGGCTACGCTCTTTACTCAATCTCTTTAGATTACAGACTGAGCTCTTTAAGTCTCGTTCCATTTGCAATATTTGAAAGGCATTGGACTGTTTTCAAGAGTTTTTTTTTTTTTTTGGGACTAGTGACAGTAATTTTTAAAATATGTCAAACTATTAATGACTGAACATATTTTTTACTTGTTGTTTAATAATGATTCTTAGTAATTAGGTTATATGATATATCGATTGGAACTTACCGCTTCCGGTGGGGCAACATTATGCCCTATTCACTTTGGCTGCACAGTTAAATTACTGCGGTCCTTGTCGACTTAAAAATATGTTGCCGTCGTTGGCCTGGAAAGCAGAAAAGTAGGCACCTAATATTATAGTTTTGCAGTGTTTTAACTAAACTGATCGAAGCATTTAAAGTTGCATTGAAATGATTGAAATTTGGTGGTCCAGAATCTCAATTTAAAAATATAATAAAAATAATGGTGAAGCATATTTTATTTTTAATTAACAAATTTACAAAAATTTATATTGGTTTGTGGATTTATTTCAAGATCAAGTAGCGCGCACTATACAGTTTGAGAAGCACTGACTACAACATTTAAGTGTCAAAATATTGAATTTTTAATTTATCCTTTGCTTGAACTAAAATTAATGATTTATTTGTTAAATAACGAAATTGATTTGAATTTCTATTGATGAAATTTTAAAATAATATTTCGGCTTTTCTAGGCCTTACAGAAAAGTGATCCAACTTTACGGATCGACTGGAGCGTACTGAAAAAAACCACACAACCACAGTGCAAAACACGAACGACACACACACACACAGACAAGCGGACAGTCGGACAGGCGGACAGGCAGGCAGGCAGGCAGATACAGCCAACCAGCTAGCCGACAACTACAAGACTAAAGACTCAGCAATCGCAGACAGACCAGCCAACTTACTCGAGAAGACGGAACACGACTAATTATAGTATAAGCTCCAGCCAGCCAAAAACTAAACAGCGATCGACCCATCGCACGATCGTGCGCGTTCGTGTTCCCGAGCAGCTGGAACGAACCTCTACGATTGGACACGAACAGTGCGCGATTCTCGTCTCACGTACACTATCCGTGTAGTCTGTGTAAGAGTCTCTCTGTGAGTGTGTGTGTGTGTGTGTGTGTGTGTGTGTGTGTGTGTATGTGTGTTTGGGATTGTGTCTTGTCCGTTGATCGGGGGAGCATGTGGAACGGATGGGCGACATCTTAGTGAATATGTAGCAATAGAGCTTAAGCCAAGTAGCTAAACCAAACTAGAATGAGTACGAATACAAGTAATAATACGAATACGTATAGTAATATGAATGTGAATATGAACATGAATATGAATGAAACTGGGCGATAAGTACAAAAACTATGTAAGTCTCTGCTTAATTGTTACAATTGTTGTTGTTGTCGTTGTAGTTGTTGTTATTGTTGTTGTGCGATATGAGGGTTTCATGGATATAAGAAATCAGCATAGTCAATGCCTTTACTTCCCCCTTGAGCACCTACGACTTCAGAGTTTTCAGTTGCTGATACCCCAATTGAGTGTTGCGATCGGGCACATGAGTTCCGTTATTGCCCGTCATTGAGGAACTCTGATAGAGCATGATCCGGCTTAGTTGCTTGTGCTAATTTTACGCACCAAACTTGCGCTTTGAAAAACAAATGGTGCGATTTTTTTTTTTGTAGAGCATAACATTCTAAACAACAAATTATTGACAATATTATAATACCTAATTATAATTCATGAAGAAATTATCTGAATAATTGCAATACTTTAATAGTTATTTGCATTATCTTTAATCTTTAATCTCTTGCTTTGAACTGAAGTGTATTCTTTATGAATTCTAAGAATTTAATTCAAGGCAATTCACCGTATATATATTTCGAAATTTCAAATCCCTGATAAGAACTGCTAACGTGATCCAGTTAAACATGGCATCTCATTAAATGGAATTTCTACGCCATTTGAAAGAGAATAATTAATTCATACTACCGCGATAGGAAACACAGAACCTTCTCTAAATGATGTACAAAATCCGCAATTGATCCATAAAATATTTGAAATTTAGAGAACCTTTTTATAAATGTTGTTGAAAACACATTATAGTATAACATGGTACATTTTTGGTACTGTAATTGACAGATTATCATTTCTATTCTACCTAAATTGGAAACACTTATCAAATCCAAAAAGAAACCGAATAATTATTGAGAAAGGAAAGTGGTATCCACTTATTGGGACTAGTAGGTCGCGTCGACCACCCAAACAAAATTATCATACTTCAACAACATATCAACATATACCACTGTCGGAGTCCGGTAGTCCGGTAGTGTGCTATCGGGTGTTAAAGTATAGCATGTATAGTATTTGGGAGTAATCTTGCTTAATGCTGAAAGCCTTGATTGTGCTTGCTTTCAAAACTGACCCCAAATATAAGGCGGTACGGCTTTGGCATTTCGTAAAGTTCTATTTTTATAATTCTGCGTACCAATTAATAGAAACGAACACAAGGCATGGCACAAGCCACATGCGAGCTGATTTTTCTTGATCTTCTTCTCCCTTCATGTGTATGTATTTGTTGTATTTGAACAGGAAATACGCAACCTTATCCCATGTTATCAGGCGCAGAGTGTAGTGTACTGAAACCAAATGAAAAAGCCTTAGCCTAATCGCTCCAACAGCGGCGACAAATCAAGCATCAAGAAACTAACTAGGGAAATTATAATATGGAAAATATAGTCGACTACAAATACGAACAAAATAATAGATGAAAAAAAATATAAAAAAAAAAAAAAATGTCACTCGTTTCCTCATTTCAAGGCAACAAAGTGCTAAATTCAAAGCGATCCCATCAAACCCAGGCCAGGCTGCGCAACCAACCAACCCACAGGCCACTTAACACCTCCCCCCCCACAGCCCCCAAAGCAACCCATACCCATGCCCATGCCAACACGCACACATCAACAAAAACGGCTCTGCATGTATGCGTAGCTCCCGAACAGCAGCCGAATCTCCAACGAACAGACGCGATCGACGACCGAGCGTCGCAATCGAATCGGCAACGAACTGAATTCTCTTGCGGCCCGGCCGATTTTAGTAGCACTTTGAACGCTTGACGATCTCCACATGTGGGGAGTGTGTTGTGCTCGACGATCGCAGCAGCACAGCATTTTCAAGTGGCGAGCCCGCACGCAGAGCAGCATTTTGTGTTAGTTTCAAATCGAGATCCAACAAACCATTGCAAAAAGAAGCCAAGGAATTTTAATTCACGTTTATTTAGTAATGAAATATATCATTTTCAATTTATAAACTGTGTCTCATTGTTTGATTATTGAAAAAAAAAAAACACAACAAACCCAAAAAAAAAAAAAAAACAACTGAAACGTAAATTCTAAAACAAAAAAACTATTTGTATTGTATTTTTCGCAGTTTCGTGTGTGTTTTCGCAGTGACAGTTTAAATTTTGTCCAATTGTCGAGGTATTTTGGTCAGGCTTAGGACCAACATGATGTTGCCCAGAGATCTATGGGGTCTCTCGGGTTTGCTAGGCGCAGTTTACCTGATGGCCAGCGTCGTATCCTTAGCAGAGGCAAAGAAGGTAAGTCCCAATCAACTCCATGAAGAAAACATTTTTAAAAGAATTTTAAAATTATTTATAAATTATTATATTACTAATTTTATTTGTTTAAAAGAAATGACTACATGTTCATATCAGTGCTTTTAAAACTGTAAATCAGCTGCCTCGTAAATGACAATCAAACTGTCAGCGCTGCTCAAACTGTATTGCTTTAACCGCAAGCATATTCCAGAAGTTTTCTTGCAACTGATTCATAGAGTTACACACACATTTTCATAATCTACAGCTCGTCGAAATTAGGTCAGAATTACTGCATTTACTATATATGTATCGGAAAATGCACATGCCCCGATATTTCCTCAGTCTATTTCACATTTACATAGTATATTTCCGGCAGTTTGTAACTCTTTTCCCTCTGTAATGTTGATAACTCTTCGTAGGGCATTCAATGAACCTATATATAAATACATATATACGTTGTATAAATCATATATATGTATATATATATATATATTTACGCATGTGTATACATACTATATTCCTTGATCTGAGCGCCTGGGTTCATTTGATGTCATTCATCATAGTGGTATTATGTCATCTATAATAATTATTTCAGATTTGGCAATCTTTCTCTTGGTTTCGGTTTCTGCTTCGTGATTTTCATAAAGGTTAACGCGTGCTATCAACGAACATGATAACCCTATAGATCTGTTTCAATTGCTATAGACCATTAATTATGCTGTCTATTGTATAACATGTCCAAAGTGTCATTGAATATTTCCGGCTAGCAATGGAACTCAAATTTCAAATCGTCTTACACCTTTGAAATCGTTTCAAAATAAAGACAGTTACGATCATTTCTTATCAATAATAATAATCTCTTTTAAATTACAATTATTTATTATTGTAATATATCTAATTTATTTTTAAGGGACTTCGAATTGATCAAATAAGTTCAACTTAATTTAATGGAACACAAAGAACTTGATTTAAGTGCATATTGAGTTATTTGGCTGCCCCTAGAGCTATGCTATGCAATTTTTAAGTTATGATATGATACTTATGATATTATACAATCTATATGAGATATATATATAAATATGATAAATACAATAATTGGTATAGATTTGATTAAACCAATCTAGCGATTTTTCCGATCTATATAACACATAAGACTGTTCAAACATATAGTTAGATGGTTAGTAAAAAATCCAGAGATCTTTCATAGAATTTCCATATATATCGAAATTGAAATTAAAGTTAAACAAGGAGTAAACCAGATTTCGCCATATTTGAAAAATATATAGCAGAGGCGATTAGTGAGTATGGGATTCATACTAAATACGAATTTGTGTGCCTTTGAATTCAACTTGTGGTTGTCTTATCAATCTCTGGCAGAGCCGTGATTTGTGCCACATGAGACTTGTATGTAGATCGTTGGCATTTAATTAGGTTTATTGCTATGTTGGCGGCATTGACGGCACAAAAAAAAAAATTTATTTATATATATATATAATTTATTGATAGCATGGCAGAGAGCTGATTGCGACAGTTGTGGATCATCATCATCGAATCACAACTGAAAATAGACTTAGAATATTAAAGTGTCGCCAACAGAGCCTAGAGGCTATCGGCTTGACTTTTGCCAGGCGACACAAAAAAACAACAACAACAACAACAAAAAAAACAAGAAGATGAACATTAAGAAGAAGAATATGAAAAACAACAAGAACAACAACAGAAACAATTAGAAGAACAACAACATTAACATTAACATATCAAAGTTAGAGTGTAAAATCCAAGCGAATTGCTTGATGTATATGTATGCAAGTAAATACGTACATATATTTGTATGTATGTATGTAATTATGTACATATGAATGAGTAGATAATGTATTTGTCTTTATTATTTGTTTGCTTTAAGCCAGTTCTACTGGGACTCACGTGTTTCAGCCTCATTTGCTGGCATTTTGTAATTCGATCGTCAGCTTCATTTCGCACTCGGTTACGTGGTCAATGCCATGGAAGCTCCTAACTCCAATTGCAACTGTTCGACTGTTCGATTGTTCGACTGAGTACTGAGTGGTTGGGTGGTTGAGTGGTTAAGTGGTTGAGTGAGAGCGTGAAGAGTCTTTGGCTTGTGTGTGCGAAATAAACCGCAGAAATATTGAAAATAATGCGGCGCTGGTCGTGCCTCAATGTGCTACTGTTTGGTCTAAGCAGCAGTGCATGCCAAACTGTGCATGCGATCTACGAACTGGTTTTGCCGTTAGCAAAACAGAATGCAAAAGTTGTACTTCTCGCTACATTTAACAGCGAAATGATTTCCTTTTCCTTCTCACACACACGCATATACACAGCCAAGCATATTCAAACGTACGCACGCGTGCTTACTGATAGAAGTAAGAGCGCTCGCATCACTTAGAGAGCCAATGCAAGAGAGTCAAGGCGCGCATTTAAGAGAGCGCAACAAGTGTGAGCGTAAGTGCTAAAGGCAAAGTCAAAGCGCATAAGAGTGAGAGCGCACGTGTGCATGTGCGCGTGTGCATGTGTGCGTGCATGTGTGTGTATGATTGCACTTAGCTTGGCTCTGCTATTGCCGGTGACGCTGACGGCTGCGACGCCGACGTCGACGGCGACTGCAACTGCGACAGAGACAGAGACTGCGTCTGGCGTTTTTCTATGAATGAATTTTGATAAATGTGTACTTTATCAGGCACAGTGACTATAGAACTGTAGCTGGCTGTAGTTGTTGTTGTTGTTGTTGTTGTTGCCTTTGCTTTGTCTTCATGGCTGCAGCATCTGCCTCATAAAAAACAATTGAAGCGCTCTCAAACGCATTTCTTATATGGAAATTTGTTATTCAATGTATATTCTTTGCTTTTGCTGCTGCTGGTGCTGTTGCTGTTGCTACTGCTGCTGCCGACAATTAGCAGCTCTCAAGTGATTGGGCTTAAGAGAGGGTGGTGGGGAGATGAGCGAGGGGGGCAACGACGGGGCGAGGGCTACTGCAGCTGCGGCAGTCTTTGAGCGCTCTGCCTCATTTCAAATTGGAATTGAAAGTTTGTTGTTGTACGATTCGATGAGGATGATGATGAGAATGATCATGATGATGATGATGCTGCCGATAGCTATGTCTACTGATGGCCCCGCTCACCCCTCTTTTCTATATATTCATGCATTTTTAGACCTTCTTTTTCATTGCTCATATTCTCATATTCCATTTTGTTTATGCAAAAAGGCATTACGCCTGCTCTCGGTCCTTAAGCTGACCCCACACTCACACTCAAACTCACACTCACTCTTACACTCACACTCACATAAATCACTGACCAACTGTAGACATAACGGAGCCCCCCAAGAAAGTATCAGCAGAACAACAATAACAACAACCACAACAACAACAATAACAATGCATGGATTTCTTTATGGGCGAAGTTTATTTGCGTGCATCTCGAAAATTGTTTGGCGAGTTGCATTTCAATTTGACTCAATTATTTATTTATCTTCAACTGAATGCGGAAATTATGCGAAGAGCTCTCACACTCAATCTCTCCCACTCTCTCTCTCTCTCTCTCTCTCTCTCTCTCTCTCTCTCTCACACACACTCTCTTTCTCTGTGTGTGATAGATATGAGCAACATGTCGTATAAGTGATATATTGCAACTAGGGGCAGCAACAACAACAACAAAAACAACAACAAAAACAACGACAACAACAAATGCCTGGCCAGTGTGTAAAAATTATAAATTAAAGCGATTATTTGATGCTGTATGCGCATTGTGCACTGTTTTATTTCATGCTTTAAGCAAGAAATTGGGTTATCACACATCTCACAGCCAGAGGCACAATATCTGTCTCTGTCTCAGTCTCTCTGTCTTTCTATCAGCCTCTGTCTCAATCTCTTTTTCTGTCTCTGTCTCTGCCTCTGTCTTATTAGTCTCTGTCTTAGTCTCCGTCTTAGTCTCTGTCTTAGTTTCAGTTATCAGTTTTATTTAGTTGCAACTTTTTTGTGTGTTTATATTTTAATTGGAATTCATTGAAATTCATGAAACTATATGCATATCTCTTTGCTTCTATCTCAGCCTCAACTATTTCTATCTCTATTCCATTAACATGATCATCATCTAAAAATAATCAAAACAATTTCGCATGTCAACCATAAAGACATTCATTTTGTTGGATTGTCCATGAACATATAGAAAAGTCAACTATTAGGTTAACTACATTCTGATAAGAAATTGGCAAAATGAATTTGGTTATTTTTTAAATAAAAAACAAACAGAAAAATTACCATTTCTATAGTTTTGAAATTTTTAATGTTTTTATAATTCATATTAAATTTTTTTAGTATTTTTTTAAATTTTCTATGATTTTCTATAAGAAACATAAATCTTTCAAGTTCAGAAGTCAAAATTTATATTTAAATTTAATAGAACAGTAATAAATTAAAATGTATTAAATATATATTTAGAACAAGTATAATTATTACAAATTATTTCCTTAATTATACCATTTAATTAGCGATTAATTTAAACGCTTTCAAATTGCGTTCTAGTATTCGCTTACAGTTTGTGAGTCAATGCCAGTGTTATCAACGTTTCTAATACAGTTATACAGGCACTGATTACAGTTTAAAAGTACGTAGCTTAATGCGTAATTCGACTGCGCGGCAATTAGTTATCATCTGTCAAGCGTGTGTCTAAACAAATATGCAAAAAGCAACTAAAACAATAAAAACTATAAAAAAAAACTGTGAACTTTTAAATGTAATATGTTAACTATAAAGATCGCTGCACATTTTTTTATTGTAATTATAGTGCATGTGTGTGTGTGTGTGGGTGTTCGTTCTCAATCTAAATCTTCCTCTGATCGTGTATGGTTATATGTATGTGTGTGTGCATGTGCAGATTTCTTTATTCTTTCTTTTTGCGCTGCTTTATGATGTCAAAAATGATGTCATGCTGCAAGAGCGCTACAACAATAACAATCATAACAACAACAACAACAACAACAACAACAACAAACAACAACAGCAGCAACAACAACAACATGAGCAAACCATAAACAACAAGCAGGCAGATAGAGTCGAGAGTCCCAGAGTCGAACAGTCCAGATGTCCAGATGTGCATTCATTATGCTTAAAACTGTATGTTTGTGTATATGAATGTATGTTGTGTGTGTGTGTGTTTCTTTGTGTGTGTGTGTGTTAGTCACAGCAAGTGTAAGTGTTAGTTTTACTGTGTGTGGGCATGAGATTTCATGTCAATCACACGTTGCTCATATGTTTGCTCCATATACAGTTCTGTCTATATACCCTGTAATTATTAAGCAAAGTGTATGATGTTATCCATAAGGTATAGTTTATATAGTAATATTCCAATAATTCAAATTTCTTAAGATTACTTTGATATTCTATATAATTAATCAGCAGTTGAACAATTGCAACTAAAGCAAGAACAATTTAATATAAAGATGGGATGTTTAATACTATTGTTTAAATAATATATGCCTTTAATAATAGATTTCAATATCAGTCACCACGACAAAGATTATAGGTCTATATCCTTTTCATGAAATGGTATATACCAAATATCCTATGGCAATTGATTTTGGAATATAGAACTATTCCAAAATAAATTGTTAAATCATCATAAATCATTCAAACTTTGTTACTATATTCAAACTTTGTAAAATAAAGTAGATGGTAAAAACCTAGATATATTCTATGACAGCGTACATAATGATAGGGTATTTAGGATGCGACTCCAGAATTGTTGTGTTGATAGAATACTCTTACAATGCAGCCTGTCGCATAGTGCATAGTTTTGTAATTGTTGTTCGCTCGGACTCGGAGATCGTCAAATGTTGATTGATGGCGCGTGTTTGTTGCATTTTGCGATCGTTTGGCAAATTGGGTCAATTGTGATGGACGATCAAATGACAGGACCTCTGGGTATTGATGCTTATAGAGTCGGGGGGATACGGCACACAGCCGTTGATTCGCTTTTGTAGGCAGGCAATCTTAAGTTGGCAACAAAGAGTTCGCATTGAAATTTAACAGATAACCCCTTTGTCAATGGTTGAAGTATGTTTACAGTGCTTGACAGAAATATGCGCACATACACACACACACACACATACATAATGTATGCGTATTATATTATATATAGTATGTGTAGCAGATTTAATGCCAAATTTAAATGTATTAATTAAAATGCCAGAACAAGAAGCAAATCTGTCAACAGAGGCTCTGTTATCAGGCCAGATTTATACGCTTTATATGTATACTATATTGAAATGAGTTTTATTCGTTTTACTGTGCCACATCCGGGCTGAGTTAGTCGCCATCTTGTGTGCTAGCATATAGATTAAAAAGCTCCTACTAAAACGTATCGTTCATGTTCGAAGAATGAAGAATGAAGAACGAAGATCAAGTGTGACACTTCTTTCCATACAAAACCCAATGGAATATTTCAAATTCTGTTTGAATTTCTTACATTAATTTCATATATATTTTGGTTCTTCGTTTCTGCTTCGCTTTGCATTTTCTGTACGGTTCATAATCACCATATAAGGTTGAAGTTGGCATATCACTAACAATTCTTTTTCAACGGAACTCAACTTGTGAATTCCACTCCGCGTCATTAGATACCCTAAGCACAGGCTGCCCGATTGCTTGGCCACTAGGGCCAATGTACTTACTGACCGATCGACCGATCGCACGTGTACGTAGTACAACAGATTTAGCTGCCCATATAGTATACTATATACATATATACTAACATTTATCTATGTCTATGCCCATAGTATATGCATAAAGTCATCTCCGGGTTTAGATGCATTTCAGCGTGGGTGGGTGTGCCAATTGTCGCGTTCTGATATCGTCGGGAAACTATGTATGCACATATATCCGAACATATACACGAATCTATATGCTTCTGGCGGGGGCCTGACAACTTTGACCTTAAACTGCATTGCAAACACAGCTGCTCAGTGTGTGTCTGTGTGTGTGTGTGTGTGTGTTGTGTGTGTGTGTGGGTGGGAAAGGTGTAGAGGGAGGGAACGGGCGTTTCAGCTAGAGGTCTGACAATTGACATTAACATGTGTAAATCCGCTCAACTGAGCCACTGACACACATCGTACTAAAGACAATACAGTCAAACGCAAATATATATATATATATATCACTGCATATACATCATAAAGTACTTACTTGTATAATCAGACCCATAGGCAGATGAAATGATGTTAGACCCTGTGTTTAAATAGATCTATCAAAACCCATAACAAGTCGAGCAAGCTATGTAGAAGAATCTACAGAATATTCATTCACTATAAAATAAGATGAGGGCTTGATCATGTCTGCAAAAAAAAAAACTATGCTCATCGGATACAGATCAGTTATCTTTACTGTAAAGTAATTATAAATCGCTTAGGGAATGCATGATGAGGGATATATTGAATATGTAATTTGATGAATATATATGTTACATTCATTCGAGAAGGGGCCACGTGCAAATTGTCCGCGATGTGATGGAACCAGTATATTTCGACAGGGGTCCGATACGCTAAGAAAGGAAACAAAACATTTGAACTTCTGTAAAAATAAATAAAATCACATAATGTTTTACAGTCTAAGAAATGACAATCTTTGTAGATGATCCTTATCTTAAATAATTAAAGGGTTCCAGAATATTGGAGTCAAACTGTACATTTATATGGTCTATATGTGTATAACCTAAGCAGCAGGTGTTATGCAAGTAACACCTGTAACTATGTACACCCAAACTAACCTGCTCAACTGTGAGGCATTATGTGAACAGGGTGCTACACGCGTGCCCGAAAACCTTTTTGAGTTCCCAACAGTTTTTGGCGCCTTTTCCCCTTGTCTGGGTCTCCGTGCTGATGTCGACAAAAATGATTGTGCACATACATATATATATGTATGTATGTGTTTTGATCATAATAATAAAATTGTAGCGCTCTCAAATCGGTCGCCCCGTTCGAGTATATGCGACACAGTCTGTTAGACCCAAATGTGATATATATGTATGTTAGATTGTGTGCCCATTATATAGCATATTATGTATTATAGTATATGTATTTCTCTCTGTTGCTTGGCAAGTGTCAAGTTCAAGGAAATTGCAACGCTGTCATTTTCAACATTTTCTAAGCGTGTTTCCAGCAACATTTTTCCATTTAGCTTTGTCAGGTAAAATACAAAAGATTTGCATTTGGAATATGTGAATTCACGGTATGATCTTTTTTTATTTTGAATTATTTGTTGACAATTGATTGAATGAAATTCGAATGTTTTGGGGTTTGGGGTTTGGGGTTTTGATTGCTGGTTTTTCAATTGAAAGAATGTGTGAAATCAAAATACTTTTATTCGAATTTCTTTGTTTCACAAATAAATTTGAGTATTAAAGTATATAATACATTGCTGCGGGATATCTTCGACTGTGTATTGATACAAATTGATCGAAATTAAAAGACATTTTAATTATTTTGAAATATTTTGTGAAAAGCTTGTTGTTAACATTTTTTTAGACGGATGAAGAAGTACCTTCTTCTGAAAATAGAGATATAGTAATTATTATGATATATAATTACTATATCTCTATTTTCAGAAGAAGGTACTTCTTCATCCGTGTAAAAAAATGTTAATGTCATTCTTTACATGCAAGCTCTATTTTTGGTTTATGTATAGAATAATAGTTTCTCAATATACATTGAAAGTATCATAGCGATCGCATAATAAGCATAAAATTTAATAACAGAACAAATGAAGCACAGCGAATGTATGTCTGGCGCCATCTAGCGGATCTTGTGTGTAATGCAAATGTGTGTATGAACTATAGCAATGAAGAATGAATGGAAGAACGTCATAGCCAATTCTGGTTTTAGACTCAGCATATCCGACTACAGAATACGTTGTTTGGAGATCTCATTTATGATCAGCATTTTGAAGTTATTTAGCTTAATATTCAGACGGTTTTTCATAGATTATTTAAATAATTGATAGATCAATTTTATAAAAAAAAATTCAGATATTGATAAATCACACTCGCTCTGAAATATTAACCTTTTGGTTAAAAAACTAGAAGTATTACCGTTTAAAATACTTTCGAATTTTAGATACGCTAATTTCGATAGTTTTCGAGATAATTTGCGATTGATTGATTGGAATGACAATTTAAAGTCTGATGTAGAAACAAATTGGCAGAGATTCAAATCTATTGTTATTCAAATGCAAGAGAATTTAATTCCAAAATTTTGCATCAATCCAAATAAAAAACGTAAACTAAATAGTTCATTGAGAAAATTACAAAAGAGAAAAAAGAATATGTGGGTAGAATATACTAAAGCAAATGAAACAAATAAAATTTTAAAATACAATGAATATAAAAAAGTTTTAAATATGTTTACGTTAGAATTGAGAAATTTTAAACGTAACGTAGAACGAAAAATTATAAGTAACGGTAAAAATAATATTAAAATTTTGTATAAGCATATCCGAGCAAAAATGAAATTTAAGCCTCCAATTACATGTATCAAAAACAATGGAATCATTGTGGACAATAGCAC
>JBANCZ010000926.1:0-26860 GCA_037040025.1 Sphaerogastrella javana | reverse complement strand
ATCATTAGGTTTAATACATAAAATGAACATATTTTGTACGCACAAATACTTATTTCCATGAGGTATATATATATATATATAGAAATGAAGAAGATAGAGAGATGCAAATAAAGAAATGGCAAAATGGAAAAATGAAAAAAAAAGGTAAATGCTAAAAAACATTTTCAAGTATGTCTCTGTCTCTCTCTATCACATTTTCTACTTGCTACAGCTGCTTGTCTTCCTTTTAAGCATTTTCCTTGGGCGTCCTTGTGCCTATGTCTTTTGTTTTTGCTCCATATACCCTGCAAACATATTAAGTACATTTTTGCTAAGGGCATGAACAGTTTGTGCAAATAAATGAATGTATATCAAAAGCAACAAATGAAGACTTTCGCTTCTAGGTATAAGTTATTTCATGTTTAATATAGGGTATATGTAGGGTATATATATAGGGTATATCATTATCGTTTTGCATTCAACTGTCCCATTGACTTTCTAGGCCTTGTTGCAAAAGTAAATAAACTTGCACAAGCAGCTCACGCAATTCATGCTCGACTACATACAGGACAGGACTTGTGACTTGCTCTAAATTCAGGCGGGATGTAGTGAAAGGCGACACATCGATAGAGTGAGAAGAGAAGAGAGGTGAGTGGGGATAGAGAGTGAGAAGAGAGAGTAAGGTAGACAGACAGAAGCTGAGGCCTTACAATAAAAATGCCGCATAAATCAAAAAGTGCTGGTGGCGGTTGCTCCTGCTGCTGTTGCTGCTTCTGTTGCTGCTGCTGCTTTGTTTGACTGCAAAGCCTTTGCTTACACATTTATACATATATTTACACATATTTACACACACCAACACACACCAACACACACAGACAGAGACAGAGACACAGGGACAGGCACAGACACAGGCAGAGACACACATATGCTTAGGGAGAGCCGTGTGTGCGCATTTCCGGTCGCTTGGCAAATTCGATTTCATGGCATTTGTCACGTCGCATACAACAACAAAAAACATAAAGAACAAAAAAAAAACAAACAAAAAATATAGAAGCAAAAGCAAAAGCAAACACGAAAGAAACAACAACATTTTGCGCCGAATTTCATGTCAATGAATTTCTGTCGCATTTTCTCAAATTTGAATTATGTAATCTTCTCTCAATGCATGCGACTATGTGTGTGTGTGTGTGTGTGTGTGTGAGAGTGTGTGTATGTCTGGCTGTCAGTCTGTCTGTCAGTTAACTCATTGTATTTTGTATTGTGCTTGTTCCTTGGGTCCTTAGAGAGAGACACTCTTAACCCACTTTTGCTGCCGAAAGAGTCAACAAATTCTGTTTGCTATTTGCGCATTATTAGGAGCGCCTCCTTTTTACTGATTGTGATTCAATACACACACGCACACACATATATATTTATATATATAGTATTGTATAGGGATTGTCAGCTTTTTGTTATTTAATTATTTAAGGATTTCGTGCGGCAAAGGTTTAAGCATGCTTCAAAAGGCTAAACAAACTAATGTCTATACACCAGACAAAGAGAATAATCCTCCCAAAATACTCAATCGCACTCATGAGATGTACAATATCTTTGATAAATTAAAGTTATACAAACATCGGTCAAACCCTTTACACTGTTTGTTGACTTCCCAACTTGACTTCAAGTGCCTCAGTTTGGCATACAGATTTCCATTTAATTTTCACGCAAATGGAAATACAACTGGGGGGAGGAAAAGTCATGTCAACCTGGGAATGCTAATGCGTAATTGGGTATATGATAAGCGGCTTTTAAATTAATGATGCATGCTACGTGACTTTTGCCACACCCTCACCGCCCCCAAAAACAACTGCCACACATATTACAAATCATCAAATTATTTTGATTTTCGTTTTCATTTTCATTTGTGCCAAATGCAAAAAAAAAAAAAATGAAGAAAATATATAGAAAAAGAATCAACACATGACGATGTTTTCCCTTGGCGAATGATACAATTATGGAGACGGGTAGGGGCAGGACTGGCAAAACTTTTCCCTTCAATCTATATAACAACAACAATAAGGAACACGAACAAGCGTAATAATAAGCAACAACAACAACAATAACAATAACAACAAGAAGCAGCTATAACGATAACACAAACAAAATACGTGTGGGATATGCTGACGTTTGGGATTAAAAATTATTGATTACCCCAAAAGCATTCAAAGTTTTGTTTTTCTTCTTCCCTCTTAACTGAGCTCTCACTCTCTCCCTCTCTTTTTTTCTTTCTCTCTCTTTTTCTCTTTCATTCTCACTGGTGTCTGTGATTGAGCTGAGACCTAAGACTCCAACTACATCAAGTTGATTGAGTTTTGTTGCGCTGATTTCCATCTAGATTAGCTGCACTTTTGTAGCAGTTTTCCGCATGAATGAATAATGTTTCAAAGATTACAACAATTTACGACACACACTAAAACCAAACTCTTCCGAATTATCAACTTAAAAAGATTCGAAATTCAAGTTTCATGCATAGCAGCTGCAGCTTCATGAAAAACAACATGGCGTACTATCGATAAATCACTGCCATGCATAAGTGTGGTAGTAAACCGATAACACACATGATTAAAAGCTAAATGATATGAATATATTTTCTATGTATGTAGATCAGCATTGTAATTACGATAAATATATAAATGGAAATGAGGTTGCGGTGCGATAGCATTAATCCTAATGAGCAAAAGCTAAATGCTATAAATATTTTTATGAAGCATTAGCCACAGCTGAGTTCCAGATGCTGAATCAAAGCTTTTGTTTGCCAGGCAGCAGCAGTAGCAGCAACAACAGAAGCAGCAGCGTTTGGGGCACAATAAATTATATATGAACAGATTCTGACAAGCATAAAGCAAAAGCAGAAAGCAGAGAGCAAAAGCAGCTGCAATTACGTGAGGCCAGAAGTCAACTTGAGGCAAAAATTGTTTAGCAAGTCATGAAATGATTTTGTGGCAGCAACAACTTGTGCGGCGAACAAAAGTTCAAGTTCTGTGCCTCATGTGGCATAAACAGACATGAAGCAGGCTAAGAGAAAGAGATAGAGCGAGAGTGAGAGAGAGAGTGAAAGTCAGGAAAATTTTTGCACTTTTCATTAGGCATATTAAGCGACACAGGCAAAACTTTTTTGCGTGCGTCTCTTATTGTTTGTTGTTGTTATTTTTCATCCTCTTTTTGCAAATCAAATTTCAATTTCAACAGTTTGTCTCAAGTCTCAATAAAAAAGTCGCACACCAGCCAAAAAAAAAAAAAAAAAACGATAAACATCTGAAAAACTTTAGCTATATAAATATATATGTGCGCACTTAAGTGCGTTCAACTTGAATGGCAAATGAATGAAAATGGAAAATGAGCTAAATGAAAATGGCATAAAAGAAACCGAGAAAAAACAACCGAAAGAAGAATACTGAGAAGATTTTTCGTTTACATTTCATTGCGGACAAAATCAAAGGCAGATTTGTTCCTTGTTCGTTTCTTTTGTGTGTGTGTGTACGTGTGTGTGTTTGTATGTGTGACAAGTACAGCTTCAGTTGCTGCTTCAGCTTTTGAGTTCCAATTTCAACTGCAGCTGCATATGTCATCAGGCCAGGGCCAGCACAGGGACTTGGCATTCTCTCTCTCTCTCTCTCTTTCCCTGCAGTACTTCCATTCTCCCTCTATCACTTTCTATCCTGTTGCTCTTTTTCGCTTTGTCTTGTCATGCAAATGTTAGCTTGACTATTGCTGTAAACGCCCCTTGATCAGCCCCCAATGCACGCCTACATTTTGCTAGTTTGCTTTTTACGTTCTTTATACCCTGTGTTTTGCGCTCAAGGCTTTGCATGCCTGCACGCCAAGTGCCAACATTCATTAAATGACCATAAACAACTGGCGCAGATTGTGGCGCAACAACAACAACAACAACTGGAACAACTGGAACTGGAACAGCAGCGAGAACAACAGCAATAGCAACGCAATAACTAAATACATGTTATGGGTGGCACAGAGAGCGACGCCTTTAAGCATGCAACAGTTTAAAGCAACAAAAAAGCAAAAGATGTTGATGAAGTACAGCAAAAACTAAGAAGAAGTAAAGGGAGAAGAAGAAAGGAAAAGTGGCAGGGCAAGCCAGCAGTGAAAAGCTATAAAAATCATAGCTTGGCACGCAATATCGTATAGTGCGGAAAATAAACTTTTCTTCGCCCTCTTTTCTGTTGTTGCAACCGTTGTTGCTGCTGCTGCTGTTGTTGCTGCCGTTGCTGCTGCTGCTGCTGCTGTTGCTGCTGTTGCTGCTGCTGTTGCTGTATTTATGAGTGCAAAAAATATGGATGAATGAATGAAGTGCAAGTGAAAAATGTATTTTATTGAAGCAAACAGGCTAAAGCAAAAACAGTTGAGTTGAAAATGTTGAATGAGCTGTAAATAATATGATTATTGCAAATATTACAATAAATTATTCAATATGCAAAAGATACTAAATAAAATGAACACTGCAATTGGCACAAGTGAATTAACATTTCTATGTTATTTCTATAACAGTCAATTTGAATGTTGAATTTATTATTATTTCATCGCAGCTGTCTGTTAACATTTCTCGTTTGCCTCTATTATGTTATTATGCACGCTCTAGCAGTGAGCTGTTAATGCATTCTGTTAATGCACTTGATAACTCGATCAACGCAGCAAGGAGCATGCTAACGCAATTTGGAGCTATGTAGTTTGTAATGTAACCAACTTAATGCGATCAACGCGATATTGAGAGCAAACGCAGTTTATTTTGCAGCCAACTTAATGCAGTTTGTTAAGTGATTTTGCGCGCGCAAATTCAAATGCATTTAAATAAGCAAATACAAAATTCAATTTTTTTTTATTTTGCAAATTTTTGTTTTTATTTGCGCTTTATAATAAAAATGAAATAAACAGCATACAGTTGAAAAAGAAATTACGCTATAAATGTTTATGCGCTGTGGTTAATTTTATTTCATTATAGACAAACTGTTTACGATTGTTTTTTTATGCATTCAAATATATTGGGTATAGACTTGGCTAATGAAAAAAAACTATGGCAAGGCTGGTCGAAATCCTTTGCTATAGGTTTAGCCAGTTGAAAAACTTGCAAGCAAAAAGTTGCATGCAAAACTTCATTTGTGCCACAAATAGTGAGACAGAGAGAGAGAGAGAAAGGGAAAAATACTTTTTTGTTTTGCTGTTTGTTTTGTGTTTGTTTGGCATTGTTATTATTGTTGCTATTGTTGTTGTTGTTTTTGTTGCAGCTGTCTGCGCTGTGGCGCATTTTGATATTTAATTAAAATTGTTCTTGCACACACACACACATACACAGATACTTATACACACACATAGACAGACAAACGAAGTAAACTAATTTCAAAAGACATGTGCATACATACAAATGCCTGTCTATGTGCGTGTGAATGTGTATCAGTGTGTGTATATTCAATGTTATTCATTACGTGGCAAAAACAGTAAAGCTGTAGACTGTACATTTGTTAAGGCGAGGGAAGGAGGGGATTTGATAACAACGTCATTGTCTTGGCAAATGGAAATAAATGAAACGTTGTGCAAATATTTAAAATCATACAAAATGCGGCATTCATGAGCTGCCACAGCCATTTCCAGCATTGCCAGATAAGCTGCAAAGACACACACACACACACACACGTACACAGGCGATTACACACAGCTATAAACGTGGCTAAAATGATGGCTAATTTGCAATTGCGTTCACATTAAACAGATGCAAAGCAACAACAACAGAAAAAAATTGAGCAAAAGTATCAGAGCAAAGCAAATCCAGCGCAAAATCTGCGTTGTCAGGCAGCGTAAGCGTTAAGTAGGGGGCGCATGGGGACACGCCCACAAACCGCCAACGACGCCCACTATGGAGAATGTTGCTGCTGCTGCCGCTGCGGTTGATGCTGATGTTCAGACAGGCGTGGCAATTAAAGCGCGTGACGAAAACATTTTCGGCAACCACACACCACTCCTCCTCCCACCATCCTCTACCCACAGACCACTACCCGCTCAACTGAATGCCCTCTCCTCCAGTTCTAGCACACTTTTGTTAACCGCCTCAATTTACGCTGAGGCTAAAAATTTCTGCGGCCATTTGCTTGGCGCTGTTTACACAAGCTGTCAGCATTTGTTAATAATTTTTATTCCATCAACTTTAGAGAGGCGTCTCCACCTCCCTCCCCCCACACACACCACGACCACCAGCAGCCACCATTCTCATCCCTTTTGCACACGCTTCGCCCCTTCCATATCCCCACTGTAGCCGCCGTCTCTGTGCAAATTTTTGGGTTTCTGTTTTTGCGTTTTTATACCTTTTTGTGTGTGTGTGTGTATATATATATGTGTGTGTGTGTGTATATATATGTGTGTGTGTATGTGTGTGTGTGTGTGCCTGTGCCTGTGTGTATTTGCAGCTTTGTTTTTAGCTTTGCCATATTTCATTTCGTATACCTACAAAAAAGAAAAAAGTAAAACACAATTTTTGTTGCAGTGTCTGTGTCTGTAAGTCTGTCCATCTGTCCATCTGTCCGTCTGTGTGTCTCTGTGTGTGTGTGTGTGTATGTGTGGCAGTGGGTTACGTGCAGCGTCACCTCGTTGTCTAATGGCGTTGCCTTTTATTAAGTGGTTCGAGTGTTGATTTATAGCACTTTGCAGGCACTCTGCTTATCCCGGCTAAAACCACCGCAGCACCACCACCCACGAAAAAAACAAAAAAAAAACCCAGCCACCCACACACCCACTGAAGGACACATACAAAACACCTTTCTATATAACATTTAAGCGCGCACTTTGCATTTCAAGAGCGTGTGAAAGCGAGAGAGAGAGAGAGAGAGAGAGAGAAAGAAAGAAAGAAATAGAGAGAGAGATAGAGAATGGACAAGCGAGTGAAAGCATATGAGAGATAAATGCTTTGGCACGCATTACTCATACGCCAGGCGAGCCGCAGACAACGTTGAAAAAAACAAACAGAGAAAAAGAGAGATTCACAGAAATCGAGTGAAGGGAGAGAGATAGAGTGAGAAAAGTGCGAGAAATGAAAAGTGTACAAGTGAGAGAGAAAGTTAGCTAGATACAGCAAGGGAGGGAGAGTGTGCAGCAGCAGCATAGAAGCCACACTTTACCTAATTGGCGCACCCGAAAACAATTTGATTACTCAAACACAGCTAGAGGCAGAAAGGGATAGAGACAGAGACAGGTGGCTGCATGGAGACAGAAAGGGAGAGAGAGAGAGACAGAGGGAGAAAGAGAGAGAAAAATAGAGGGAGAGTGCGAGAGAGAAATTTAGCCACAGTTAGAGGAAAACGAGCGAAACATTTTTCATAATTGTACGTTATGCGTACTAATCGTTTAAGAGCACCCTCAAAAATTTATGGCACACTGCCTTTTATTTTGTATACGACAAAAGCAAAGAGCTAAAATACGAAAGAAAATAATTTGAAACAAAATTCGTAGAAATTGGATTGCTTGAGAGGTTCTTGTTTTTTTTTTTGTCAATTTTGGCACATAATTAAATATTTGATGGCGTATGGAAAGACGGTCAGATAAATTAAAATTCTTTTTACATTTCGAACAGGTGCTCTTTACCAAAACTCATAAAAAAAGTTTAGAAATATTTTAAAAATTTATAAATATATCAATTTGTAAATGAAATTCCCTTTAAGACCCCTACTATCTATTCAACTCTAGCATGGGAATACAATTTATCAACGTTTTCTTAGATCTATTTACCTTTTCAACCTTCCCATTAGTTAGCCAACTTTCTAGCTTTAACTACTTAGCTGCCCATTAATTTAATAACACATTCAATTTAATCTAATTGATTAACGCCATAATTTCTATATAAAGGATGCCTTTAACACATTTCTATACGCACATCTCAATTCGGGGAATTTAAGAATACATTCATTTCGCCTTAAATGAAAACTCGTCAATGCGCACGCAATTGCAAACAAAACAAAAAAAAAAATAAAAAATAAAAAAAAAACGAAAAGAAAAGCGTGAATACACGCAAACATTTTCCTCGAGGTAATTTTCCTGATAAACTCCGAATGTTTGAGAGAAAAGAAAATGCCTTTGACTGGCGAAAAGAGGGGAAAAAAAAGCTTAAGGAAATTCCATTCATCTTTTTCAGACCACACACACAAAAAAGCGAACCAGAGAGAAAGAGAGAGAGAGTGAGTGAGAGAGAGAGAGAGAGAGAGAGAGAGAAGTAGAGAAATATGTTCAAAGTAATTTTTTATGCAAGATAAACATATATTCTTTTGATTTCATTTAAATTATATAAAAAAGAAACAAAATGCCAGACTGCATGCTTTAAAGAGTGCGCTACAGTCGAGTGCAATTGAAAGTTATAGTTGCAAAAATTTAGGGGAAATTTTTACATTTACATTCAACTTTAAATTTGGTCTTTTAAACACATTGACCGAAAGTACTTTTAGCCAATTTATAGATGCTTTAACTAGAGCAATTATATAGTATATATATACAGAAACATATCGATGAATCTGCGGTCAAGGGCAACTTGAGAAATCGTAAAACATTTCGATAATTTATAAACTATTCAAACATTTCTTTGAGCTTTTATCGTTTGCGAATTTCGCAGACAAATCATTTGCAACTATATTTATGATTGTTTTCTAAATAAACAAAACACATATCATGCTAAAGATGATCGATAAATTGCCGATTGTACAATGATTTTACGAGAATGTAAACTGTTCTTCTTCATCCCCTTCCGCTCCCTTTGTTTCATTGCAGAAGGCAAAGCGTTTTCCACTTCAAATTTTCAATAAGCATTTCCTCATGCAAATATGAATGTAAATGTGAGTGTACTTGTGTGTGTTTACATTTGGTAAAATGTGAATATGAATAAATTACACAAAAATATTCGAGCAAAAGGCGAATGCAATCGAATGATTACAAAATGATTCAAAATTGACTTGCAGACAGAATGAATAGATCAAGGTCAATGCGTTCAAAATCGAAAATCTTTCTAGACAGACAGACAGTCGAAAAATGCTAGGAAAACTGCCAGGAAAATGCCATGAGAAAGCCATTTGGTAATTTGTTGGAAAATCGGGGGAAAAAAATGAAATGAAAACACTTTAGACTGATGGCTGAAAATGAAGGGGCGTAGGGGCGTGACCTGTTGAAGGAGGTGTGCCTTTGAGTTGTATGAGTCAGCGCTAAGCTGCATCTGGAATGCTCATAAAAATTTTATAGTTTCAATGAATGAATAAAATGAATATGGTGTATGAGTGTGAGAGCAAAACAATGTGTAAGAAAATAACAGTGCTTAAAGATTGTATGACTACAACCCATTTTAGTTCACAGCAACAACAAGACACACAATAAAAAATGAATATGAATACTTCGACTATTAGAGCATTTTTTGAAT
This sequence comes from Sphaerogastrella javana, assembly GCA_037040025.1. Taxonomy (NCBI): domain Eukaryota; kingdom Metazoa; phylum Arthropoda; class Insecta; order Diptera; family Drosophilidae; genus Sphaerogastrella; species Sphaerogastrella javana. The sequence goes on along the minus strand of JBANCZ010000926.1, from coordinate 17,445 downwards.
ACACTACACGATTCAATGCTGCTCTAATCTACACTGAGCAGAGCAATTAGTAACTATTGTATTCAGTTCTTATCATTTGTTATTATTATTATTATTCTCTATTGTTAACAAATATAAACACGAAAGAAAGAAAAAACAATTAAGCCTAGAGCAAATTGGGAACGCGCTTCTTAAGTTTATTCACAAAAGTATCGCACTTTGCACTTTATTTGCTTAGTGTATCATTGTGAGTATGTGTGTGAGTATGGGTCATATCTATGTGAGTGTGTATGGGTGCGTGTGAGTATAGCATTGAAAATCTTTCTAGCAAATATAAACATCTATTTAATGTTTACGAAGCTCACAAACAGACAACACTCTCCACCATTCAAAATGCGAACCAAATGTACCGAAAAATAAAATGCCGAACAGTCGTACAGCACGTACGGCAATATAATTAACGCAACCGTTAACATTTAGCTAGAATTTAGCTAATTATTCACAATATAACTTGTTAAAAAGAAAAACTCAAAGCAAAAAACTGATTTAAAGGGAATATTAGATCTAAGTAAGATCAAAGATAAAAAAAATTTAAAAATTGACTACATTCTAATTCTTTTGATTTTGTTTTACTCTAGACTACTGCCATTTTAGTCAAACAATCAATAATTGCCCCAAAATTATGCAAATTGAGGCAAATTTATGGGGTTTTAAGGTAGAAAAATTACGCATACGACATGCTAAACCACAGCAGCAGCTGCAACTTTACCCTACAGCATAGCTAATGAACGAAAGGATATTCCTTCAAGTATATTTATGTATAAGAAGGGCAGAATATGTATTCTAAAATGTACTACACTGTAAAAAACATTTTCGCTCAAGAAATTTAGTATACAACAAAATGAATCTATGTAGATCATCTTCAAATAGAATTTTTTTAATGAAACAATTGCATGGGATGCCTCAAACTGTTGCTGTATAAGAAAAAAAAGGAATATAAGAGATAAACATAAAAAGAAAGGGGTTTAACGGGATGAACTCGGAGCAAAGGGGGTGTGTTTGAGCGTGGTTTCTGGCATTGGCGTCATGTAAGTCCTTAATTAACCGGCGATTAATTATTTGCCAATTTACCCTCATCAACTGCTTGCCAGCGTTCTAATTAGAAGCGTCGCCGCATGTGCCACACCCACAATCAGACATACACACACCATGTGCCACACAGACAGAGATAGAGAGAGAGAAAGAGAGAGAGAGATGGTTGCACGTATGTTAGAGTTAGCGAATAAGTATCACTGTGGCGCGTTTATTAATGGGGCAACAGCAAAAACTTATTTCATGCCACATAAATGCTGATATATGCCTGATATTAAGACGTTTATATGGAACACACTCACAGACACCCACACTCGCACTCACACACACTCACACATAGATACATGTGGAACGTACGACTATAGTTGTAAGGTTGTTATCAAAATGAAACCTTTGGATCCACAGACTGTTGCCTATTGTGGCAATTGTTTGTCGAGCATATGCGACTGTAGCATGCCTGCTGCTGCTGCTTCTACTATGTGTTTGTCTGTTACTTAGCCGTGGCTGTGGCTTTGGCATTGTTTGTGGCACGTTGGCTCAAGTTAAAGTTGCCGAAAGCCAACATGTAATTAACTGTAGCCAAAAATCCACTTTGCTACAAGTTTTACTACGTTTTAATGCCCTATACCACTGCCTAAATGGGGTATATTAAACCTGTGCAAGAGCATAAAAGTTGAATTAAACAAGCAGACGTGATATAGATATAGACCTACAACCTATTCAGCAGCCAAAGTTACATTAGCTCTTGCTTAGTTTAAGCTTTTAGATCCCGAGAGCTTTAGAAGCTAAAGTCCTGAAATTTGCTACAAAACGCCCTTTAACTATGACTAATGGATAAATGATCGCATATACACTATATATCTTGTAATTAAGGTATTTCTTTTGTGTAATTTAATGCCAAATCAGGCGCAGTGCACTCAAACTGTAGGCTACAATCGACTCTTCGCTTTTTGTTATTTGCCTAATCTCTTAGGGTGCTTAAAAAAGCAGCTAATATACATACACACACATATATATATTTGTATATTATATATATATTTCATTGCGCAATTTAAGAATACCGTTAATCATATGCCACCTTCATTTTTGGCCGTCATAAACATTTTTAATGGCAGCATTTTTATTTTCTTATATTTTTTTCATTTTCGTATTTTTTTGGTATTTTTTTTTTTTTAGGGTCTGGCAAACGAAAGGATGCGCGCATTGTTTATGATCGAAGCGATGGCATAAAGTGAGTTAATTTTCCATTCCTATGCTTATATATTTTGCGCTCAATTTTGCCTCGATTTTGCCCTCCCCTTTTGACTCTGCCCAACGGCCCCGCCTTTGCCTCCACTTGCCGCCCTTTCACTGGATTTCCCTCTGTTTGTCCATTCAATTAAGTTAATATGGCGCGTGGCCCAGTAAAAGCATTCTCAGCATGTGGGCGTGGCAAATTACGATGCGCCCTCATTTCCATGTGGGGAAAAGAAAAAAAAAAATAAAATAATAATGAACTAAAACTAATTACAGCCAAAGAGTGGGGGAAGAGTAGGGTAGAAATAACAAAAGGGGGGAGTATTAAAAATAAATACACTTTTTTTTTCAATTCGCTTTCAGCCTCGCTGAGTTTTCATTGATCTCAATCCGAACAGGCAATGCCATGATATTATATATACTATATATACTAGAGTGTATAGACTAGCTTTACCATGCATTTCCTTTCATATATATAAGGGTATTTAAATATACAGGGTCTTTCAAATAGAGCGGGACGATGTTTTCAAATAACAACGAATTTTCGTTAATATCACACACACATTTTATTTTATTTTATTTGATTTTAACATCGATTCGTCCTTGTTGGAAGACTCTTTATATATCTATATATACATATATATAGTACTTACTGTTTATGGGTTTTTTTTTGCAGTTATTCGCTTTGCTTCCTTTAATATATATATGTGGCTTTTGTTTGGCTCATAATTGAATTGAATTGAAAATTTTGCACTTGTTTTGCATTTTGGTTTATATTTGTTGTTGTATTTTTAATTTGCTTTCGCTCTCACTTTCTCCCTCTCTCTCTCTCTTTACGTCTCTCTTTTCTCTCACTGTCATAAACAGAATTTGTTTTATTTCTCATTTACATTTTATGCATATTTTAATTGCTCGCAGGCTCGAACATCTAAATATACTATATGTATATATATAGTATATATATATATATATTTTTTTTTTTTTTTTGTACAAGGAGGCCGGAAAAGTGGAAATTCTGCCAAGTTTTGTAGCACACTTCAAATTCAAGCTCTCTTCCTCACTTTCTCTTATTCTATAACTCTCTCTCTCTCTCTCTTTCTATCACTCTCTTTCACACAGTTTCTCTCCCTTTCTTCCTCTCTCTTTCTACAACTCAGTTTCTTTCTTTCTTTCTCACACTTCCTCTTTCTCCCACTCATTTTCACGTAGACATGTCTCTCTCTTTCTCTCAGTTTTTCTCTTTCTCTCCCACTTTCTCCTTCTCTTTAACTTTCTCTCTCTCACCTTCTATGCCCATACTATGGACCACAAATCTGCGCATTTTCTGTTATTGTGGTCAATGCACTTCAGCTGCCTAAGGGGCCAAGTATGGGAGTGCTTGAGGGGGGAGGGGGGGGGGGTTGCGTAAGGTGGTTGGCTGCATTTTTAATTGAAAATTAGAGCGAAACCTGCAAAAGTTTATCCTTGGGCAATAGAGTTTTGGTTTGATTTCTTTTCTCCTGTTTTTTCTCTCATTTTTTTATGCTGCGTTTTTTTTTTTTTGTTGTTGATTAAACTTGAATTGAAGAACTTTTTCAATTAAAATGCAGCGCTCTGATTTTTTTTATTATTATTAATTTTGAAGGGTTTCGCCACAATGCGCCAACTTTTGTCTGACCCCAAAAAAACCAAACCAAAACAAAAACAAAACAAAAAACGGAAAGGAAGAAAGGAGGGCAAAGCCAAGAGTTAATTGGTTTTTGTATGGATAACACCTCTCTCTCTCTCTCGTTATATATACGGATGTAAATGTATATAATATGTATATATATGTATGTAAGGCAATTGCATATTGCACATTTGAATATGAATAATATGAAATGAGAATAAAAACAACAATAAAAATGGCAAAAGACAATGATAAATGCAAACGAAGTCAGCGAATGTCAAATGCAACTTCACATGCCATTAAGTGAGTGCGTGACAGAGAGGGAGAGATGGTGGGAGAGGGAGATGGGGAGAGAGGGAGAAGAGAGAGAGCGAAAGGGAAAGGAAGCGAGAGCACTACAAGGAATTAAAAATAAAAGAAGTCATACGCAGACAGGCAATCACATACACACACACACACACACACACACTCACTCTCACTCACATACTCACTCACACTCACACTCACTCTCACTCACACTTACACACACTTACGCACATACAAATTAAGCATATTAAGCTTTAATGGATGACACCTGCTGAGTGAATGAGATGGATACAGAGAAGCATTTGGCATGGGGTTGACAGAGCAATCGAAGCGAGAAGGCACTCACCAACCCCACCTCCTTTTCCAAAAAAAAGAAGTAACATAAACAGATGAAGATGAAACACACACACACATAAACTCATTCAAATACAAACACACACACACACACACACGCATAAACTAACTTCACATGTGCTTTGCTGTAGAGAGAGAGAGAGTGAGAGGAAAGTGGAGTAACTAGCAGTGTAAGAGGGTAAGGGGAAAGGGAAGGAGAAGGGGGATGTTGCTACACTTATTTACACTTCACTCAGTTGGCCAATGGGGGCTGCCGCTACTGTTGCTGCTGCTGCTGCTGCTGCTGTTCACTTCGCGTTCGCTTTCACGTTTCGGTTTCGTTTTCGCATTGAGCTCAATTAAATAAATGCTACAAATGACTTGACACTGGTTTTATATGCTTCTATTTTGTCGGCTGCTGTGCGCTGCTCTGCCGCTCTACGCACACCGTACGCTAGCAACTTCACCGACGAACTGAAACGAAGCAAGCGGCAAACGCATACAAAAAGCTTTGACACAAAATGGCATTGGAACGGCACGAAGTGAGCACAAGAGAAACACAACAAGAGAGAGAGAGAGAGAGAGAGCAAGCAGGCAAGCAAGCGAGTGTGTTCCATTTCCATTGCTATGAGTGAGCTTAAATTTGCTGCTGTATGAGTGTCTATGCGTGTGTGTGTGTGTGTGTGTGTCTATGTGTGTGTTTATGTGTGATTGTCTAAGGCATTTGTATTCTTTGGCATGTTGCGCTAGGGACACTTGTGGCGCAGCTTGGCAACATGTTGCTAGAGCAACAATGTTGCCGGAATGTTGCAGCGGCTATTAAAACTGTTGCGCGTGTCAACACACACACGCACACACACACACATACAAATGCACGCAACACTTTACACTATGTAAACAGAAATGCGTGTTTTATTTATAATGTTTTTGTTGTTATTGTTGTTATTTTTTTTGTTGCCTTTCGTTCAGTTTCATGAACTGTCAAAATACAAACTGCAGAAGCAATTAATATCTAAACCACATACGGCGAGTGGGCGTGTAGATAAGTGGGCGTGTGGGCGTGATGGTGTGGATTGATATATATAAATATATATGTTTGTATGTGTGTGTGTGTGTGCTTGGCTGATTTGGCTGATAGAGTTTGTTTGCTTTGGCATTGCTAAATAAACATTGGTCTCTTCCTCCCTCTCTCTCTCTCACTCTCCTTTTTTCCCCCTCTTTTTGGCCATCTGCTTGGCTGATAAGATAAACATCACGCAAACCCAAGTTGCACTTGGCAACAGGAAATCATAACTTCTTTGGCCCAAAAGTCTATAAACGAAAAAGTTTCCTTAATTATGTTGACAAACAAATGCCAAGAAAAAAGAAGCAGTAGAACAAATAAAGGGTCTTTCAACAGGGATTGGTCAATGTTTGCCGCCAAAACAAAATGTCCCCCAAAACAGATTATTAACATCAACCCGCTCATTTTAAAAGACCCTATATATAAATAAATGCATAGTTTACCTGCTTTCAATTTGTTTATGGAATGTAGCAAATCTGCAATTAAATAAATAAAAAAAAAAAATATAAAAAGAATCATCATAATATAATATTTAAAGTTGATAATATTTAATGTTTGGTATAATTAGTGGCTAAACATTGTTGCCTAGTGTAAATGACATTTAGAATGAAGTACAAAAAGATCATAAAAAAACAGACATGCAAAAAAGACAGAGCGAATGTATTATAATTATTATTATTATTATTATTATTATTATTATTATTATTATTATTTTTATTATTATTTTTATTTTTATTGTTATTAATATTATTATTATTATTATTATTATCATTATTATCATAATTGTTTATATTATTTTGTTTTTGTTGTTGGTAGAAATATATGTCAATCCCGGGCAGCAAATGTAGCCAGGATGGCAGAGAGAAAGAGCAAGAGAAAGAAAAAAAGAGAGTGAGAGGGAGAGCAAGAAATCGTGTGTGTCTGTGTGCGTGTGTTTAGAAGAGAGCGAATAGAGCAAAGAGCGAGCTTTTCACGCGCGTTATGTTTGCCGTGTGTTCCAATTCCATTACGTTGCATTTCGTTCGCTTTTGTTGTTTTGGGGCAATGTGTGGCGCGCATTTAAAATGCAAGGCATTACACGATGAGCATGCTTTCATAATAATTTTGATGTGCATTAAATTAAGCATCAAATACTCATTATCTTAATTATTTATGATGCCATTCGCCATTCGCCATTCGCCGTTTTCTTGGCATTGTTCTGAGAGTCCAAAGTGAGCCTTAAGAGAGATGAGAGTAAGTTTGATATACAGGCAAAAGAAATGTGTGAATAGGCCTAAAGGCAACAACAAACAACCAACAACAACAACCAACAAAAACAAACAACAACAAAAACAACAACAATAGCAACAACAGCAGCAACATAAGCATTAAAATTGGTTTAATTTGCACTGTGTTTGCCGTCTCTGATGACATTTGCAAAAGGAACAGCACAACCCTTTCAGTGTGGCAAACATTTGTTTAGTCCTGTCACATGCACAGAGAGAGAGACAGAAAGGAAGTAGGCAAAGGAAAGAGTGAGGGAAAGAGACTGAGAGAGAGAGAGAAAGAGTGTGTGTGTGTGTGTGTGTGCGTAGAAAACACATGTAAGTCTGACAAACAAGGATTTAATGCTCTTTTGTGCCCGTTGTCGCAAATTAGGTAGCAAGATTTATGAACTGTAACCGAGCAGCAGAACACTCCATTAAAGGTCCCCTACACACACATACATATAGTATAGTATATATATAGTATCAAGTACACTTTTAGCTAACTCTCGCCTACTTGAAAACATCATGATTATAATTGTAATTGTGTGAAATAATTCTTCGGAGCATCGAACTGAACTGTAAAGTTTTCATTAGCATTTTCATAAAAGCCTTCATTATGGCAGCACAAAATAGCGAAAGTTACCCCGTTCGCTTTGACCCCCTAACCACTGCCATTCCCTAGCTATCATTCTTTTCCCTTCTCTCTCTCTCTCTCTCTCTTGCTATCATTCTCTCCCTCTCTCTTCGGTCCTCTCTCCCTCCCTTTCGCTCTTCTGTTTGACATTGCCAGGTGGCAACGAACTTTGGGGTAAACAAAAAAGCTTCCTCAACTCCTAACAACCACACCAAAACAAAGTCCTCCTCTCTCTCTGTCTCACCCCTCCCCTACGCCACTGTACGCTGAGCCATAGCACAGGTGTCTTCGTTCGTCTGCTGCAAATTAAACACGATTAGTCAGCAACAACAATTAGGAGAGCTTTAACTGTGAGTTGTGCCTCGAGCATTAGCATATCGAATAATGCCATAGCTCCAACTCGCTTACACACATTCTCTCCATCTCTCTCTCTCTCTCTCCGTGTCTCTCCTACTCAATCTGTTTCCTTGCCCTTTTCACAGTGGCTGCCATCAATGCTTTATCCCCTTCAGTACCTCGCCTACAATCAATTTCAATAGTTAATAAGCTGCTCCATGGAAAGGCCATGCTGTGCTTTTTCCAACGCTGTGTAAAGAAATGAAAAGCAAAGGGAGGATAGGGGGAAAGGGGGGAAAGTAAAGGGTATTAGACGCATTGTGGCTGCATGTGAATTGTATGTGGATTTGACAGTTATTAAATGGGTTCAATGGAACGATAGCATTAATATATATATATAGACAACAAATATATATATAGCATGAATATGTATATAAGGCAAAAATACATATATATACAGAGCATAAATATACATAAAGATCACATATATAACATAAATATGTATATAAAGTATGGATATATATATAGAGCATAAATATGTATGTACAGAACGAATATATATGCATAGCATAAATATGTTTATAGATCATAAGCATGTACATAGAATTTTATATATATATATTAACTTGAATATATATATATATATATTTATATACTTTTCAATTTTGTGTACATTTCGCAAAATAAAAATTAAATTTTAAATTTCCTTACTAAAATGTGAAAAATTTGATTTTCCTGTTTGACCTACATCTACCCACAATTCTAATTTGAATAGACAACAATTCAAAGCAATTATAGAGGGTATATAGACTCATGATTGCCAGGTGTCTCTCAAAAAAAAAAATATATATATATATATATATATCATATACATATCATATATGGCTACAGCCTACTTATTGGCGCAAAATTATGCACTAAAATGAGCAAAATATTGCGAATGGAGCATAAATATGTTTGAATTGTGGTTTAAATATTTGAAAATTTATAAAAGATAGCATATTTATGTATAATATTTTTTATATTATTTCTTGCTTTTGCAATCAAAATTATGAATATTTTCTATACGAAATTAGACCAAAAATAGAGGGAAATGCAGAAGCTGCAAGGACAAAAGATGAGTGTCTTTTTATTCATATACTATTTCATTCATTTCTTTGGCTTTTTAGTGTATCTAATATTCGAAATTTTATAAATTTGTATTTTTTCAAATTTAAGTTTTTTACGTTTATATATATATATATGTATATATGTATGTGTCTGTGTGTGTATGTGTGCTAACTATTGTTGTATCATGGGCATTTGTCTGTTTGCCTGTAATTGAATCCCCATGCTGCATGTGCCACAATAGACCAAACACACACACACACACACATACACACACGTTCTAATACTCTATTCCTTTGTGTGTATGTAGTTGCTGCTGTCGTTGCATAAATTAATTGATTCACTAAGTGCTCAAGTGAATGCGAATGAATGTTAGTGAAAGTATGTGTAGAAACTAACTAAAAATCATACAGTTAGCTGCAGCAGAACCCCCTCCCCTCCCCTCCCACCCTTCCATCCTACACCTACACCTACCTGCCCCTGCAGCACCTTATGCTAGCTGCCAATTAGCATTTGTGCTATATTACTGCCTGCACGCGCACACACACAGACACAGACACAAACACACACACACACACACATACATACATACATACATACATACATACATACATACATACATACATACATACATACTTACATAAGTACATACAGTGCGTATGCGTAATTTACGGCACCGGCAGCAACATAAGATCTTAAAGGGTTTTACGAGCCATACCAAAAATAGACCAAGGGGGCAAGAGGAATGAAAAGAATGAGTACAGCGAATGAGGCCAAAGAGAAGCTGAGAATAGGGGAGGGGGAAGGGTGTAAAAGGGAGGGGGAGTAGAAGGGCTGGGGTTGGGACTGAGCCAGTGCACTGCTTCTGCTTCTGCTTCTGCCTGTTTAATGGTCCACAAAAGCAACAACTTAGACGCTCATAAATCTGAACGCTATAAAAACCTGAAAAAAAAAATATAATAATAAATAGGCAAAATAAAATGAACAAAACATAAACGGCAAAAGGAGAAAAACTGAAGAACAGAAAAATCGGAAACAATACGAAAATTTCGACAGATAAGACGAAAAACAGATGCAGCCTGGCTACAAAAAGGCTAAATAAATGTGGCCAAAAAAAAGGCTAAAAAAATGTGGCCAAAAAAAAGGCTAGCAGGTGTGAGATGCCATTTTAATGCAGTATCTAATACATCTTACCAAAAAAAAAAACTGCCAGAAATTTAAGCTCTTTTTATTTTTGAAAGAGTTCAAGCTCTGGCATAAAATTTCATCCGATTTGCCACGCCTTAAATTATAAAGGTTGGCATATGGGGAAACAAATTCATAATAATTATAGTTACAATGAGAAAGAGATAAACAGACAGAGAAAGGAATAGATTGAGATTCAGAAATGGAAATCGTAAATGGAAAAGTGTAAGTAATCATTGACCTATATTTAAACAACTATAACTATATATCTGGCGCTATAATTGCAACTGTAACTGTAGCTGTAAATGTGACTGTAACTACTGCTACTGCTACTGCTACTAAAACTTGTTCTAGCTGTGTTTTCAGCTTGTTTCTGCTAATCCGCTTAAAGTTTAATTAGCATATATCACAATGGTAATTTATGTGCCAGACAATTAAAATTCTGAAGTTTATGCAGTGGAGAATACTAGTGAAACAGAGGGATTACATCATTAAATTGATAGATGTATATATTTAGATTGCCCTGATACATATATAAAGGGTGTCTTAAAGCTAATGCAAGATTTGAATTGAATGCAAAACAAAATTTTTATTTTTTTCGACTGGAAGTTTTTTATTTAATCTTATGATACGTGATATGGGGTTATTATAATACGTGAGATGGGGTTTCAATGGAATAATATAATATTTTTTTTTCACATTTATAAATATAGATTAATGAATTTGATAAACAAAAACTGATTCTCCTTAGACTAATACAGCATCTATTCCAACTATCTATACATTCTAATCAAATTGTTATTAATAGTATATATTCCAATACTTTTTCAATCTTTTAATTGATTATTTAATCATATAATTAATTACTTACATTACACTTTTTTTCGATTCGATTAAATCGAAATTTTAAAGAATGTAATCGATAATTAATCTGATTAATTATGCCATCCCTAGCCACAAATGTTCTATCTATAGTGGTTTCTGTTTTTCTCTCTATTTCTCTCTCTCATCATAACACATCCCTATTTCTCCATTTAGAGAATTCTCTCTCTCTTTGTCTATCTCTATATATAGCTTCAATAGACTTTCTCTCATGCAACTTTTCTATGGAACCCTTTCAGTGTTGCCATTTCTCAAACATCTACCACGCCCCTTTTCCCTTTGGTTTTACTCCCACAGCCATTGGTAATATTTGTGCCTAATTTAATTAGTAACTATCAGCAGCAGCTTACTCATAACTCAGTAACTATATCATTAAATACCTTTTGGGTGAATTTCCAAGAATATTATACAGCTTATATAGTTGTTTGTACTTTGTGTGTGTGTGAGATCAAAGGGAAAACTGTGCAGCAAAATGAGCTCGATTTTCCGTTTTTCCGGCATTTTCTTAAGTCTGGCCCACAAAAAGAAAAACCTGCTAATCTTTGCCCACACAGATTTAAAGAGTTTCTTGGACTTCAAGCCAAAGTCGTGAAGCCAAATTATAACTTGTTGAGCGTATCAAATTTTCAATTTGACCAAAGTAAAACTAAGAGAAGGAGTCAAAGAGGGGGAGATGGGGGAAAATGAGGGTAAGCTGTTTGTGTGCGTGCGTGTGTGTGCGGAAGCGAGGGAAAAATGAAAAGGTTTTCACTGCCAATTTCATAGACTGCCTAATGGCAATGCCCTGGATGTATATAGAAAACAATGTAATCTAATGCCACTAAGGGGATATGCCAAAAGAGAGAGGGAGAGAGAGAGTGAGAGAGTAAAAGATGGGAAAGAGGGACATAGAGTGGGTAGAGAGAGGGTAGAGATATGGCGAAAGCATGTCCCTTTTGCCATGTTGAGCTAACTGATGCTGTGTGCCTGTCAAGCGTTGCGTCCATTTTGATGATGCATTGAAACCGGACTATGAATGCCAAAAGAGTGAAGAGAAAGAGAGGGCAGAGAGAGAGAGAGAGAGAGAAAGAGAGAAAGAAAGAGAGAAAGATAGAGAGGTAGGGATAGTGAGTGAAAGTGTAGGGCACCTAAGGGGCCGTGGGGTATGGCCGTGCTCGCGCTAATCCATCAAGAGCAGCTTGCCGAGCTGTGCCAGGCGCTGGCAGCTTGTCGGCCTGGTCCAGCCTCGAGTGCCGACAGCGAGCCATCAAAAAACAAAACCAATAAAATGTCCAACGCATCTGTGTGTGTGTTATTCGGCCTTACCACAGCGCGAACAAAAGAGACAGAGCGAGGGAGAGAGTGGTACACAGATGGTGGTTGAGTGAGTGGGTGAGGTTGTGGGAGTGAGAGTGGCAAAAAGTCAGCATTGTTTAGAATACAAGCCATATAGAATGCGTAAAGCCCATCGAAAAACAAAAATCCATATTCATTGGCGGCTTGTGACCATAAAAGCGAAATGTGAAACGCATACGCTTACAGCGGGGGAAAAACCCCTAACAAAAACGACCCCTCCCCTCTTCCTTCCCCAACCAGCCCCCTTACCCTAAAAGAAATGCAGCACCTGCAATCACAGAGTTGCCATAACAAATTGAGTTTTAGCCTACATACGTATATATACAATGAATACAGCATAAATACATATATAAATATATACATACATCCATTCATACATTCATACATATATACATACATTTATATATATATACACGCTGTTTTTTATGCACATATATTTTGATTTTATGCTTCAATAAAGTTCAATAAAATGTGACATCAAAGTCGCACAAAAGCGCATGGAAGAAAAAATCGAAAGAAAAGCGTAAAATGAAACAGGAAAATGCGAAAATGCTCGCACGATTTCCACTCGCCAGCAGCCATATATATATATATATAGGTGTGTGTGTTTGTACGTCTTTCCACATTTTCATGCCACTCGACTTACATTTTTTTTAAAGGCGAATAAAAAAAGTTCGCCCAAACACCAAGAAAATAAAGCCCAAAATCGACAACTCACATTTCGCATTTCGCCCCAACACAAAAAAAAAGAGATTCCATGCTGACCCACACAACATCATGCCCACCCTTCCTCCTCTTCATCATCATGGAGACGCAGTCAGAGGTCAGAAACGTAACACAAAGCACAAACACACTCACACACACTCACACACACTCATACACACACACAAAGACAGCTGGCATTGATGGACAGGCGACAGGCGAATGGCGACCTGCGACCTCTGAGATCTCTCCCAGCTCTGGCAGCCGCCTGCACTGGGGAAAACTGCCTCAGTTCACTCAGGGGATTCTCAACAACAACAACAACAAGTCAAGAGTCTTGTATAATATCAAGTTTATATTTTTACGATTCAATTATGAAAATGCAATATAATATTCACTTTGATTTTGTTTTTATTTTCGGTTTTTGTTTTTTTTTTTTTTTTTTTGGGAGGGAGGTTCAACGTTTTTAGCTCAAGTGGAAAATTGCATTAAACTTACAAAATTTTTATATGTTTAATGTCCGTGTTAGCTTGTATTTTCTAATATTACAAATTATTTTATTTTTATTTATTTGCTGTTGATTGAATTGTATTTCATGATATATTTTCATATTCACGACTTTTTGAATTTAATATAAAATATGAAAATTAGAAGGATTAATAAAATATATAAAATATTACAAAAAAATATAAAAAGTATATATAAAATAAAAAATTAAATAAAAAATATAAAAAAATAAAATATAAAAAAAATATATAAAATACAAAAATAATAGAATAAAAAAAAAGGAAAAAAAAATATAACATAAAAATTAGAAAATAAAGTAAAATATTTAAAAATATATAAAATATATAAAAAATATAAACAAATATATGAAACTTATAAAAATTATAAAAAAATATATAATACGAAATATAAAACATATAAAATATATAATAATATGAAAAATTAGATTAAAAACACAAAAAAAAATTTTTTAAAATATAAAAATTGGAACACATTTCAAATGGTGTCTATAGTTTTTCTCTGAGTGTATTTAAGTGAACTTGAGACACTGCGACGGCATTTAAAGAATGCTTTAAGTAGTAGTTGTTCTATTTGTTATTGTTGTTGTTGTTGCTGCTGCTGTTGCTTTTAGTCATCGTCCAGTTTTCATTTGCATGCCAACAAAAATGATCCCAATTGATGTGGGGCATCGTTTTCTTTTGGGTCTACATTAAGGGTATATATAAGTATATAGAGAGAGGGAGACTATTTAGTCAGACTGGGTGGAAATACATAGCTCATATCTATATCTAAGTAATGGCATGTCACTTTTAATTTGGCCAACGATTTATATATTAGCTGCGGCAATTCTCAGCAGACGCCAAGCCGAAAGGAAAAATTCTCTAGGCGCAGCATAAGGTCCACAACGGCCATCCACTTCATTTTCAATAAAAAACAAAGCCATGAAGGCTGGGGGTAATAGAGAGAAGAATGGGAACTAGAGAGAGAGAAAGAGAGAGAGAGAGAGAGAGAGAGAGAAAGAGAGAGTCTGAAGAATGGAAGAGCTTGGGGGAAAAGTGTTAGTGATGGTTATATAAAGTGAGAGAGGACATCTTGGTTGAGATGAGCTTCTGCTGCTGCTGCTATAATCATTAAAGAGACTTTCCCTTTCTATTGTTCGCTCTCCCTCTCTCTTTTTATCACTTTTGTATTACTATTTCCATCTCTGTTGCTCTTTAGTTGGCCTTGAGCAGCACGTGGCATGCTTTAAAGCCTTAAGAGGCAGCAATGCCAGCAATTAGCCAAGTAAAACCCAAACGCCATTTAATTGTTATTAATCGCCGCTTGCAATGAGAGAGAAGGAATAGAGACAGAGAAAGAGAGAGGGAGAGAGAGATAGAATGGAAGACCGAGAGAGATGGCAGTGTAATGTTACAGAGCGAGTTGAGAAATTAAGTAATATTTATGTTTGGCAATGTGCAATTGCTGCAACCGGAAATAAAACGCCCACAGACGACTACGATGACTACGACGATGACGACAACGACGACGACGACGTTGACGCTTCATCCTGCCAACTGTCCCCTTCCATTGGCTGGTAGTAATCATTAATAACACTGGATTTACCACTTGAGGGCCTGCTGCCAGAGGCAACAGAAGCAGCAGCAGCACCAGCAGCAGCACTCAACATGTTAGCAAGTGCGTATCCATGTCCATGACCATGTCCATGTCCTTGTCCTTGTCCTTGTCCATTGCCATGCCCATGTTCTGCGGCGCATGCCTAGGCCTCAGCTAGAGCAATTAATCTCATACCTGCAAGCCATGCAGCACCAAAAATACCACCCCCACAGCCTCCCTCCGTCTCTGTCTCCCTCCCTCTCCATCTCCCTCCCTCTCTCGCCCTATGTCACTCCCTCTCTCTCGCCCTCTGCCCCTTGGCTGTTGTCAGTGTCTGTCGTGATTTCAATTAAAGGCGCCAAAACGAAAGGAACTCATGAAGATAAATGCTACTCGTCAAATGGCAATCAATTAGTCAATGCTTACAAAACCAGCCTCCCCTTTCCCCCTCCCCGCACAGACACTCACCTGTCAATGGCGCCTGGCAGCGTTGCCAATACACTTTAGAAATTACTCAATTACGTTATTAAATTTAATGCACAGGACATACACAAGGGTCACAAGGACAAGACACACAGGAATACACCAGAGGAGCGGAGCAGGGGGAGACCAGGAGAGACCAAGGGGAGAGGACTTACTCGCTCGCCTTTTGATCGCACTAAAAGCTTTAATAACTGTAAATTGCTTTCACCAAATTTTGACAGTGCCACAAGAACCCCAACCACCCCTCCAATCCCACACTACTGCACAAGTTCCAACACACATACTCCCTCTCACACACTTGTGCTCCCAGCTGCTGTCTATCTTTTGTCTCTCTTTGTCTACACCTTTAGTTCCAGCTTCTATATCTATCTTCGTCTCTGTCCTTGTCTCTGTCTCACTCTCTCTATGTCTGTCTCTAGCTGCTTTACCTGCATGCCAAAACGCGCACGCCGTCTCGTCTTTAGCTTTTGGTATTTTCCACTTTGCCATTTTCCATTTTCCATTTTCACCCGGGCGCGTGACCAAATATTTAAGGACACTCCACAACTCTGAGCTCCGCATCAAATCGAGTAGAGTGGAGTCGAGTCGAGTGCTATCGACCTGCATGCCTCAGTCCCCGAGTGAATGAGTAAGCGAGTAAGAGAGAAAGGAAGAGAGTGAGAGGAGCGTGTAAGTGAGTGAAAATTCCCGAGTTTTTTTTGCGCTAGAAATCCAATTAAAGTTCACTTTAAACATCTTCCTTTCTCTTTCTCTCTTACTCACTTTCTCTCTTATTTTCTTACTCTCTCCCTCAAACTTTCTCTCTCTCTCTCTTTTTCTCTCTCACGCACTGTTCATCTTTCTCTTCCTCTCCCCCTCTTTCTCCCTCCCTCACTCCCGGACTCTTTCTCTCCCTCTCCCCTCTCTTTCTCTCTCTATCTCTCTCTCTCTCTCTCTCTCTCCCCTCTCTTTCTATTTCTATCTCTCTCTCTTTCTTTCTCTCTCTCTCTCTCTCTCTCTCTTACTCTCTTACTCTCTCCCTCACGCTTCCTCTCTCTCTCTCTCTTACTCTCTCTCGCTCGCTCTCATGAGAGCCGCCAGCGTTTTTCGGCTGAGCCATTAACTAATGCTCAAATCCGCTTACAAATTTAATACTTGCACCTGCTCTACAGCGTATATATTGTGCGTATATGCCGTATATAGTCTGTATATTATATGTATAAAAAAAGGGCTGCCTGCAGGCGATGCCACTGTGTGAAGCCGCTTAGCTATGCTTCTTGTTTTTGTTGTTGATGTTTTGGTTCTGGGCGATGCTGCTGCAGGCAGAGAGCGTAATTTTTATATGCAATGCACATAACAACCACAACAACAATAAAAAAAACAATAACAACAACCACAACCACAACAACAATAATATTATACAGCAGCAGAAGTAGCAGTAGAACAAGATAATTCAGAAGCGATACAGCCCCTGCAATAGAAGAAGCAGCGCAGCAGCAGCGAATGAAGCAGAAGCAGCGAATAGAGAAAAAGCAGAAAATAGAGAAAAAGCAGTGAATGAAGCAGCAGCAACGAGAGATCAGCAGCTGCAGCGAATGAAGCAGAAGTAGCGAATTGAAATTTGAATTCTAACCTTAATCAGTCAATATCAAACTGTATATCATAAGCCTAGCTTGGCTCCATGCTAAATTGCTGAACAATTCACATCAAACTGTAAGGCAAATAATTGCATGTGACCACCAAACTGTAAACAAAATATATTTACCAGTTTTTATTTGTTTCTCTTTCTTTTTGT
>JBANCZ010000925.1:0-26875 GCA_037040025.1 Sphaerogastrella javana | reverse complement strand
CTACAACATCATCAACAACAACAACAAAACAACAACAACTACAACAACACCAACAACAACAACATCAACAAACAACAAAAACAAATTTTCTGGATACCCGAGAGCAGCTAAAACCAAAAGATTATTTAGCAGTTCGTATCAGTTTTGGCCAGCGCACTGCTATAGATACATCGCCGCGTGAAATCGCCTAAACGTGCATATATATATATATTTATATATACATATATATATTCACAACAACAACACACATCTTGAGAAAAAAAATCAGAATTTTAGAAACTTTTCAAGGTGAGTTTATTTTTAGTATTTTCGAAATGGCTCTGCCGCCGGATTGCTTTTCGAACTATATATATATATATGTTTTACTCATACTCATAGCGAACATATACTGTTGGTTCTCTTTCTCTTTTTTACTCTCTTTTCGCTGCAAAAAGATATAATATCTGGCAGCTACATATCGCTGACAAAATGCATTTGCTTTGTGTTTTTCTTTTGCTATTGCAATTATGAAAATAGTCGCACTTGTCGCATATTAGCTATTTAGTTAAATAGGCGCCAGAATATATGTATATATAGTAGATGTATTCTATATCTATAGCTATGTATATATCTCGATCTCGAATGAAGCTCTAGGTCAGCATGAAATGTATCTTTCATGTGGATCATCAGAGAATTGCTTGGGCAATTTGTCGTTGCCACCTCGCGCACTTGGTCTCTTTTTTTTTCTCTTTCTTCCTCCCTCTCTCTCTTTTTCACCTCTCTCTTTTTGGGTCTCCTCTCTCTATCCCTTTCGTACTCGCACCCCTTTCTCTGAAGCTGCCTTAGTCCCACTCTGGGTCTGTATATCTCTCTCTTTAGCTAGAACCGTCTTTATCACAGTCTGCAGCTGTCTTCATTTCTAACGCCTTTCTTTTTATATCCTGTTTCTGCTACTGTTTTATTTTTTTGACCCACAACCCTCTCATCACCTAGAACCGTCTCTTTTAACCATTACCACGTTCACTGCCCCTCATTTAAAAACCCTTTAAGTAAGCAACCCTCTTTGAATTTCCCTCTTTTACTATTCTTGTTTTTGAGTTCCCCTCTCAATGTCTATAGTTTTCTCTTTACCTTTCTCTCTCACTCTCCCTCTCTCCCTTCCTGTCTCTCATTCTCCCTCTCTCTCTTCCTCCCTCTCTCTTACATCCTCCCTCTCTCTTTCTCTCACTCTATCATCTATTTGTTTTAACATATATTTGTCTATGCTGTACACATTTTCTTGACAGCAATTGGGTTTTTTTTTGTATCGTTCATTTCTTTTACGCTTTGCTTTTGCTTTCTTTAGCGCTGCTCTGTTCTTTTCTGCTTGATCTATTTTCAGCCAACAGTCAGTCAGAGTCGCAACCACCCCGTAACCCCTTACTGTGGCTCACATAGCGTATACGCATTGCGCGTTTTTGTCGCTCATACGTAATAGAGTACAGATTTTCTTCTATGCCGCCGACAAATTTCCATTTTCCATTTTCTGTTGCCATTTAGTGATGTAACTCATCTGCCCCTCTATCTCTTTTTCTCTCTCGAAATATTATACAATATCTTTGGTGTATTTACTATGGGATTTATGATGCTACAGTGGGCATTAGTAACTTTCAGTCTGAGGCTTAATTTGTTTTTGGTTTTTTTGTTTTTTTTTTTATGTACATTTGAGCTTTTGCTGCCCATAGTTTAATGAACTCTAGCATTTTTCTCTTATGATTTATCAGGTAATTTCTTTGTGTTTCACATTCGTCTAATCCATCATATCGATTGCTGATAAGGTTGATTGATGCCAACTGAGTGATAAGCATTCATTCATTCGAATACTCGAACATTCATTCTACAGAAAGTATTGTATTTCCTTCAATGAGCTTGCTTTGTTTTTTATAATTATTTATTTTTTCTTTCTGTGTGCTTCCTGTTTTCACTGTGTGTGTTTGTGTGTATATTTTTATCAGCCTCTGTACGTAATTAATTAGTAGTAAGAGTCCAAAGCGTGACGTCAGCGCTCGTACGTACAGTGGGCCAGACCCAGAAATTGCAATAAAAAAAACTGCCTGCAAATCAAGTCATAAATTAAGCGCCAGCAGCAGCAGCAGCAAACAGCAGCAACAGTAGCAGCAACAGCAACAGCAACAGCAGGCGACCCTCTGTTTGCATAGGCAAGGGGAGTGAGCGGGATGTCTGTATTGCATTACAGCATGCAGCAGTGCGAGGGGTGCGCCTAATGAGCACCAAGAGTATAAAAAAAGACAACAACAACAGCAGCAGCAGCAACATCAGCAGCAACAACAGCAGCAGCAGCAGTAGAAGCAGCGCCACGCAGTGCTCATTAGAAACGTATTTATACAGGCGACGAATGACCGAATGATATACCCGACACGCCCCCTCTGCCTCTACACCTCTGTCTGTAGAGCAATCTCTACTCTACTGCTCTCTCTCTCTCCCTCTCTCCACGCACAGAGCATAGCCTGCTGTGCTGCTGCTGTTGCTGCTGCTGCTCCAACTGTATTGCATTTGCTTCTACTCCTCTCTTTTGCTCTCTCTTTCTCTTCCTCTCCCTCTCTCCACACAGATAATTCTACACTTGCCATTTGCTGCGTGACAATATTTCATGGCTTGAAGCATTTGTTGTGAATGAAATTGCACGAAGAGAAAAAATTAAAAGAAAAATTAAAAAAAAAAAATAGAAGAACGCGAAAGAATCAAAACTAGTACGAAAAATCAACAAGAACTAAAATATATGTGTATAACATGCTCTAAAAAATATGCAGAGCAGCTTTTCGTTTATATTTATATATATATATATACACTATATATTATTTGTTGTATTCGTATTGCATATACAAATTGCTTTATGCGCAGTTGCAGCGCGCTTGACGCCGACGTCGCTGCTGGCGTCGCTGCTGACGTTGACGCCGACTGCACATCATTTCGCAAGAATTTAACCTTCATGAACTGTCATGCTAGATTGCCTGCCATTATTCTAACCTCTCCCTTCTCTCTCTCTCTCTCTTTTTCTATCTCTCTCCCTCTCTCTCTCTCTTGCTCTCACTCATTTTCTTGGCAATCATTCTCTCGCGCTTCTCGCTCTTTTAATTCTTGCATCTCTTTTTGCTTTTGGCTGTTGTTTGCATATTTTTGCTTCTGTTGTTTTTTTTTTCTTTCGGTTCTTTGCGTTTCTTGCGGCTCTTTTCAGGGCTCGTATGTCACTCGGTACAATCGCAAAACAACGTGAACAATGCAAAGCAAACAACAATAACAATAACAATAACAACAAGAACAATAACAGCAAGAAGAAACAGTAAAACATAAAACAAAAATTATAATTAAATAATATTTAAGCGCATGACGACAGCAAGCAACAGAAATAAAAGCGTTTAGATAAGGGAAAAGAGGGGAAAGGAGAAGGAATGGTAAAGACAATGAAGAATAGGAGCAAAGCATAGAGGTGGCAGTAATCGATAACAGCAATGCAGGTCGATTTGATATGTTCACTTTTATCGATAACCTTAGAACAAACTTAGACTGACTTAGACAATTGTTTAATCGATAACTTAAACTGACTTAGACAATTGTGTAATCGATAACAGCAATGCAGCACGACAGTGCAGAGCTTGACTTAGGCTGACTTTGACAGTTGTGTAATCGATAACAGCGAAGTAGAAGATGTAGATGAAAAACTTAGGCTAAATTTGATAAACGATAACAGCTGTTATAAGGTGAAATTCATATTTGTTACATTCACTATCTTTTATATAATATTTTATAAAATTGTTTATATGCAATTAAAACTTGAATAGGCATCAAATGATATATATATATAATAAACAATTAAAATATTTTACGGTATAATATAACATATAAAATATTATTATATGTACTATATTTACTAGATTGCCCAATAGGTGTTTATAAATAAATTAAATTTGTATTTGTTGTTATTTTTTTATATTTTTTTTAAGTGTTTGTCTGACCTTAGGCATATATAAATATATATCTCGATACAGATCGCACTTAAAGCAAGTTATTCACTATTCGCGCGTATTCACTTTCTCAGAGACGTAACTCCCAATGAATTGGGTTAAACATTAACACACTTTCGCACAAGAGAGAGAAAGAAAGAGAGACAGAAAGAAAGGGAGCGAGTGTGAGTCGGTGCGATAATGTTTTAGTGGTCCTAAAAAAAAGCGGGTAATCGAGTTGGGAAACTTACACAACTCGCAGCCCGCTAAAAATTTGACTAAAAAATAATCAACTCAACAATTATATAACATTTACACTGCAAAAAAAAAAAAAAAAAACAAAGCAAAACGCCCACTAAAAAATTGCCAAAATAAATTCGAAATAAAGTGAACAAATTGAAAGAAATACAAGCTACCTCCCAATAAAAACCCCCCTTTAGATGCCATAAAACCTCTGCGCCTCTGCGCTGCACCACAAACGTGACTGGCAAACGATTTGCGTCTCAACCGCAAAACGATCCATCGAGATGGCTTTAAGTGTCGCTCTGTTTGTTTTTCCATTCACTCTTTTGGCCTGACTGTCTCTTTGTTTTTTCTCTCTCTTTCTCTTTCTCGTAAAAGTTGCCGGCTCTGATTGCTGTTTGAACAATTAACAAGGCGTTGTAAAAGTTTTATAAATGTTTCATTTTTTTGTTTCCATTTTTTATTTTTAATAATATTTTTTGTAAATTGTTTTCGCATTGCCAAACATGTTCCATTTTATTCAAATTTCTTTGAGAGCGGCAGCGTGTGCCCATAAATCAGAACGCGTTATAAAATCTTATTTCCACAGCATCAATATAAAAGGAACGTTAATCAAACGTTTATGTTTCGATATAGATTTTTATTTTAAGGCATTCCTATGGCACAGCAAGAACCATTATCGAACACCCACTCATTCACCACAAGTCGAATCGACCAAATCGGTTGCCCAGGCATATGAATAGCATTCAGCTTACGTTTGAATGTGAAGCAATCAGCACTCACATGCTTATGTGACTATATCTTTGCTGTGGAAAATATTTGTACACCCCATAGCCATATTTTTAAAGTGAAGATCTTGGAACTGCAATAAAATCTAAAAATGATACCGAGAGCATTTCAAATGATCTCGGTTTAACTATAGGCATAAGGGTATTGAAGGATTTGGTATGAGCTGTGTTTTTTATGTGGGAAACGTCTGATTATATATATAAATATATCATTTAAGTTAAGGTCTGATTATTTATAATGCAATAAATTCGTATGTTTTGAGTAGCTGCGCTTTTTCAATGGGAAATTCTCTCATTTAAATCAATATAATATCCTTTATTAATCCACCATGAGAAATACAGTAATACATCTGTTAATATCATCAGTAATATCTCTTGAATTGTTGATATATATGATCAAATTTTCGCGGAATTAATCTTGTATAATCTTGCATTCCATTGAAATTCTTACCCTGAATAGATTTACTCTGTACAAAAGCTGCAAAATTTCGATGATCATAATAACAATTTTAATCAGATTTAGCAATTTATTGCCAAATATCTGGTATAACAATAGGCTGAGGCATATAGACTGTCATGAGGTCTATTGTTTGGGTATTTCTCAAGGCCTTTCCAACTGAGCAAAAGGCAAATCGCAAATTGTAAATGGCAAAAATGGCGCAAGTTCAACTACATTGAGCGATTTATTTCTACAAGACTTCAATTTATTTTTACCAACAACAAAATCTATTTCGATCTCTATTTGGCTGTCTCAGAGGGGTTAGTGGGTGCGGGGTTTTCGGATAGGGTATGCAGACGTCAATGCCAAAGTCACATTTCAAATTGGATTGTCACATTTTTTGTGCTGTTTGTTGGCGTTGACAGGCATTAGCAACGGCTGAAAGGAAAATGAAAGTGAAAAGAGTGAAAAATCTCAATGAAATTTACTGCCAGTTACAGATACAATACCTGCAGCATATATGCCCTTAGCCTTGACGTGCCATACCACATAAAGTGGGCGGTCGGGCAAGGTGGGGCGGAAGGCCATAAGCGGAAATTAGGCGAAAAAAATTCGTTGCGTCTAGGCGCTCATAATTTCTTCTCGAGAGATATGTGTGCCAGGGCGCAAATCTTTCAATGAAATTTTTAAATATATATTATATATATAACTGATCTATATCGATAGTATATAAATACAGCATATAGTGCTGGGCCTAAACGTTCTTAAAATAAATTATAATAATTTGCACACGAGTTGCCAAATGCGAAACGTTTTGAGTTATATGAAATGCGTGGGCTTTGCTCATACGGCAGCTGCAAATGCCATATGAATAATTACGATTAAATAATGCCACTTGACAGTTTCATAAATTTGACAAAAAAAGAAAAAACAAAACACCCTCACCCCTCCAATTTTTGACTAATCTGAAATGCATTTCTCCGATTACCCAAACACCAAATCGAATCGAAATGACGAAAACTTGACACAAACAACAGCCGCCTTTGACACTTGAAATTGTTCTAAAGATTAGACATACATCTACATATAGTTTTACATACATCTAGCTATATATCTGTAGCATAGTTTTTTAGTTGTTTGCAGTCATGGTTCGCCTGGGGGTTGGGGGGTGAAGTGGTCGTGTGTGTTTGTATGTTTTTGGGTGCTGAGACAGCTTCTGGCACTTGTCGCTGTCCATTAAGCGAACTGACAAATTGTTAGCGCGAACAACATGAAATGTTTGCTGTGTTCGCCAGGCATTGTTGGCTACAGACACGACTAGATGCGTACTCTGTAAATAGCAGTGCAGGGTATTAAGTTGCTACTTTTGCTCATTGCATCGATTGAAGCTTTTGCTGGGCATTTGAAGCACAGTTTGAAAAGTTATTGAACATTTGAAGTGGACTTAAGTGACTTGAACTATACCCTGTAAATTTGTTTATCACTCAGAAGTTTCTACAAATTGTAGAAAAGTGCTTTTTCTCTTAAATATGTTTAAATTACTATATTTAGTTGGAATATCTATGCTTTTTTGAGCGATTACTTAAATGCATCTACTTAAAGTCAAACACAGATGTCTGTAGTCTCAGCTCTCTCAATTTGAACCCCTCTCTCTCTATCTTTCTCCCTCTCTTTCTCTCCCTCTCCTCCTATAGCTTTATAGCTATATATCTGATGCTTATGCCATACTTTATGTACACAAACTTTGATTATTTTTGTGCAAATAGCTCGTTGATTAATTTGCAAGTATCTACAAGACACTTGACGCACTTGACACGCATCTGTACCCCTGTTGAGGGCGCTGCTTTCTAGGGATTGAGGTTGGGGTAGGGGTAGAGGTTGGAGGTTTGCTGTGGCATGGTTAACAAATTCATTTAAGTGTTTTCACTGTTGCCATTACAAATGTGGCAGAGCTGGCCGCCGTTTTGCCGTGTGCCAAAAGCCAGCACTTTGTCAACTTAATTGCTGCACTTTGTTAACTGTCAGAGCATCGACAACGGCAAGGACTCCAAGGACACACTCATGGAGAGGAGGAGAGATACAGATAGATAGAGAGAGAAGCTAGATAGTGTCATTGGCTGTGTATATGTGGGTGGCACCGACAATTGCCTCGGTGTTGCAACAAGTGTTAGGCGCCCAAGGTTTCCAAGGAGGCGCATAAATCAACAGGGCTGCCTTCTAAGCAGAATTGTGTGCATTTTTGATTGAGCATAATGTACGTAGAATACAGAAAAGGAGCCACTGATACAAGGATAGAAGTATAGAAGCATGAAGAGGGACAGGAATTGAAACAAATACAGATAAACGGCTAAAGAAAAATATCCAAAGCAACAGTTAAGCCAATTCCAACCGAGAGGGGACCAGTTGCTCTAAATTGGTCCCTGTTCAGGGGCAACTAATCTCTAGACTATTAAAATAATACAAAATTTAGATAAAAATGAAAATGGTGTACATAAACCTTGCTAATTCAGCTATAGCTTTAGCTGATGCTTTGCGGTTTATCGATTAATCGAAAGCAAAAAGTCAATTAGGAAAATAGGTTTTAATAAATTCAAATCAAAATCAAAAAGTTCAAAATAAATTAACCAAGGAGCAGAGGCGTCGTTTTAGTCTATGACCTGAGTTAAAGTCAACAAAAAGTAATCTAAAAAAAATGTGAAAAAAAACTTTAAATCACATTAAAAGCGCATTAAAACTGATTTCGATAAACAAATGCAAATGCAAATACTTTGTTGCGGCTAATTAAATAAATGCGCTGATAATTACGCATTATTAGCTCAAAATAAAAAAGGAAGAACAGAGATAAATAATACATACATAACTAATATATGTTGTTAACTATTAGGCTGACAGATTTATTTATTTTTTTATAGTTTTTTTTTTATGAATAAATAGATAATGTTGAATGTGCTTTGTCACTGTTAAATTGTGTGGTTTAAGCAATGACAACGAAGTTTAATTTATAGGCTTTGCGTATTTGATTGTTTTATATTTATTATACATTATATTTAATTACTTGCAGCCAATTGTAAATAATGTGATTGTGCAACTGCGACATTTAATGCATTCATAGATATCTATATATATATACTATATACATATATTTCGTATATATATAGATATAGTGTATATAGAGCTGTATATGCTTTAATGCATTAACTTATCGCCGAACGATTTACAAATAAACCAAAAAAAAAACAACAATAAAGTTATAACAAAAAGAATAAAACAAAAAATTGTGAGCTTAAATTAAACAGTTGCCGCACAATGCGCATAAATGTATAAAACAATAACAACAAGTCATAAACAACAAATTTATGCCAGTCTATTGAAAGCAATGGCCATTGTTATACCCTGTAAATACAATGGGAAAGGCAGGGAGCCATAGCAGAGAAATATGGCTAACATTGGCAGCTTATTGGTAGTCAAATCCCTTTTTAAGGTAGATCGATAACTAGCAGATGCTACCTATTGGTAGTTGACACGTAAAAGACGCTTATCGGTGGTGATATCGATCGTTGTATCGAAGTGTGGCTCTAGTACTGCCTATCGATGAGGGTGTAGATCGAAAACGATCTTATTTACGGCTGTAGCTCGATAACAAACTGACGCTGACTATCGGTAGCAAAAAGTTATTAACGGTCGGTTGATAGAAAACTCATTTATCGAATAAATATTTAGTGGGTATTTAATAGTCAATTAGAGCCCATGCAAACATATCGGTCTTTTGTTTTCCCGTTCAATTTATGCGATATTAATAAATGTATCGGTAAAACTAAATATTTACAATTTGCTATGCAGGCGAGAAAATGTGATTTTTCCCGCGTAAATGTAATGAAAAACCTCATTTATTATTAATTTGTTGCTGTTGTTGTTCCTCTGGCTGTTTATTATATTATGCTAAAACATGCTTAAATGAACGAAGAAGCAAAAAAAAAAAAATACAAATATTGGGAAATTGTTTGCAAATTTGCAACTGTAATTGTGCACAAAAATTTGCATTTAGATGAGGAAAAATGCAAATTTAAATTTAAATTTTTGGCATAGAATTTCCAAAAATTAATCAACGTTGATGCGTGAAAAGTGGCAATAGTGCAAAATGAATGTGAATTCAAAATATATTGATTCAAAAATAAAAACAAAAAAAAAAAACAACAATTTATGAGAAAATGAGTAAATGAATAAATGAATAAATGAGATTTGCATTTGATGGAATAATTATGATTTGGTTTCAAAATATAAATTATGTGCCATCAAAATGGAAGCGAATGTCTATGTTTCTCTCTCTTTCTCTCTCTCTCTCTCACTCTCTCCATTTCTGTTTCTCTTTCTCATATTCTCTCATGTTCTCTCTCAGTTTCTCCCTATAGACATATCAATTTACATACTCCAATTAAGCAAAATATTTATAATTATTGTTGGCAAATTCGCAATTTCAAGTTTTTTATGTTGATTTCCATTTAAACAAAATTCTGTTTAACGACATGATGATACCCTGTAGAGAACCCTTTGAAATGTAGGGATGCTGTGATAACGTAGCAAATTTATAGTTTTAGTGCTGTAAAGTTTCATTGCTCTTGTCGCACCTCTGTTAATTAACAGAGCCATAACAGGGTATGCTTACATTCGACCTATGAGCGGCTAAATCACACATTCTCTCTCTCTCTCTGTGTGTGTATGTGTGTGTGTGTGTACTGTAAGCATATCTATTATCTATACACTTTTCGAACTCCTTTCTTTCCTTTCTCCCTCTCTCTCGGTCTTTCTCTCTCTTTTGCTGTAATGAAGCTGATGCTGCTGCACTTTGAGCACAGTCAAAGTTATTATCTGCTAACTTGGCTAACTTGTCCCTTTGAGTGCTGGCGTTGGCCAGGTGAAAGCATATTACAAAATAAAGAGAAAGAATCGAAGCTCAACAGAATGAAACACAAAAAAAAAGCGCCGAGCAAGTATAAAGTAAATTGTAATCATTGCCAGAGTTGCAAAAGGGCGCAGACATGGATTACATTGCGGTAATGAACTTATCACACGCTTGTCTGACTCTCAGCAAAAGCAATAACAGCAACAACAACAGCAACAACAACAGCAACAACAACAGCAACAGCAACAGCAACAACAGCAATGGGAACTATTCAGGCATAAAGACAGCAGCAGTAAGCGAGAAGCAGAGCTATAGAGAAAAGAAAGTGGATGAGAAAGGAAGAGAAGGAGATGGAACTGCAATGGGAGCAATGGGAGAGCGAAGGCAGCAAATTGAACGCCCACCTGCAGCTGCTGTTGCTGCTATGTTGTTGCCGCTGTTGCTGCTGTTGCTGCTGCTGATGTTGCTGATGTTGCTGGTGTTGGTGTTGCTGCTTCTGCTGCGACTGTGGCAAGTCAAGGCGAATGCAGTGCGTGAACAAGGCAAGCAGCGAAAGAGTGTGGGCAGCAGTGATGCCAAAATTTTTCTCAAAAATAATGACAAAATTACGAAAAAATTCGCAAAATATAGAATGAAAATTTAAATTTAAATTATCAATATAATTTAAAGCTAAAACACTATTCTGTGCAATATAATATGTATTATGGGTTCATTTTCATACATATCTTCAAATCAAGCTGATTTAGACAGCAATAACAAAATGAATCTCTAAGAATTCTCTGAATGAATTCTATTGAAAATACAGAAGGACAAATAGGCAATACTTTAGAAAAGTGAATAGACCTGTCTAGAAATAGGTTAGATTGTCAACAAGCTTGAAAAGCGAATATATATGTCTAGAAGAAAGCTGAATTTTAAAGACAGTTGAAAAGCGAAAAGATCTGTCTAGAAAAAGGCTAGATTGTCAACATTGGTGGCCAGAAGGAGCACAAAAAAAGGCGAGAGCAACTGCATGGGCGATTGAGTGAGTGGAGACATTGAGAGTGGAGACATTAAGAGTGAAGAGTGTGAGAGTGAAGAGTGTGAGAGTGGATAGAGTGAGAGTGAAGAGTGAGAGTGGAGAGAGGTTGGGGCTGTGAGAGAGGAGGCAAATGTTTCGCCATTTGGACAGAAGTAGAACTTTAAATGATAAAGATGGCGTAAGCATATTCAGAGCTGTATGAGTGTGTGTGTGTGTTTGTGCGTGTGAGTGTATGTGTGGATTTGCGTGAGTGTGTGTGTGAGTGTATGTGTATTTGTGCGTGTGCGTGTGCTTTAGGTGTTCCATGCAGCTGCAAATTGGCGCATTCTCAATGTCAGTCGCAATGCAATTTAGGCGTTGCGTTGCTCTCCGTTGCGTTGACAGAGCACTTGAAACGCTTCAAGCATCAAAATAATCATACAAACACACACAGACAGACAGACACACACAGACAGAGACCAACATCTACAGAAACAACAACAAGTGTCACTTTTGTCAGCTAAGCATATGGGCAGAGAAGGGGAGGGAGACGGTAGACGCAAGGCTAAAGGCAAATATTATGGTATGTAGAAGAGGAAAACGTTAAAAAACTAAAAATCTGCAGGAGCGAAACAAAAATTTTTGCTGAACAACAACAACAACATCAAGAACAACAAGAACAGCAACAACAGCAGCAGCAACAGCAACAACTTTTCGAATGCTCAAGTGTTTTGATGCACTGACAGTTGCAATGTGTATGAGTGTGAGTGTGTGAGTATGAGTGTGTGAGTGTGAGTGTTTGCTGAGTGAAAAAGTTTTTGCGTTTGCGTTATTTTTTTTTATTATTTTTTTTTTTGGTGTTTTTATTTTCCTGCACTTTATAAGCGCCGCATAGCAAAAAGTCGTCGAGCCGTTGAGTTACGCCCATTTAGCACGCGCATTGCATTAGACAGACGAACAGACGGACAGACAAATGGACGAATGGACAGACAGACAGGCAGAGAGACAGACTGGCAGGCAGATAGGCAGAAAGACAGACAGACGATTTGGAGAGCAACAGCTCAGTTTTTGGGCCTCTGCACAGACTCAAGCCCACTGTTGCTGCTGTCTCCCTTACCCTCCCTTCTTTAGTTTATACCTCACTTCATTCCTACCTCACTGCTTCCCTCCCTTCCTCTCTCCATACTCAACCTCTACACTCTACACTGCCTGCGCTGCTCTGGCTGCTCTCCATTCCCCACACAGCTCTCTGCTATGGCTCTAACTCATCATAGCTATGGCGCTACTGTGCTCTATTCTGCCTCTTCCACCTCCGTGACTGCGGCTGCTCCCCCTCTAGTGCTTCTTCTTCTCTCTATGCTGCTGCTTCTGCCTCTGTCGCTGCCTCTCCTGCTGCCTCTCTTGCTGCCTCTGCTGCTGCCCCTCCTCCTACCTCTTCTGCTGCTCCCTCTGCAACTGCTTCTTCTGCCGCTGCTCTGATTGCTGGCATTGCCATTCAGCCATGTCCTGGGCCATAAGCACGCACACACATGACGTCACGTTCACGTCATGTCACGTCGCATCAGCGAAAAGCAAAAGCAACTAACGAAAAAAAAAAAACGAAACGAAAACGAAAAAAAGTAAACGGAGATATAAAAAAATAAAGCGCATACAAAAAAAAATGTAGAAATCACTTGACGCGCAGCAGAGCTACTACAGATTCACTCTAACCTAACAAAACTCTCAGCTAAAGCAGCAAAGCAGCGCTTTAGATTCACTCTAACCTCACTAACAAGAAGAGCCAGCAAGAAGAAGAACTAAAGGGAAATAGTGCTAAAAGTTGAGCGCAAAACGCAGTCGCTGAGTTTTTTCAAGTGTGCAAAAAAAAAGCGAAGGAAAATTTGCATAAATGCGGAATCAACGCGTTGGCAATGGCCCACGGGAGCTGAAGAAAAAACTTACAGCTCATATGTTGTGTGTGAGTGTGTGTGTGTGAGTGTGTGTGACATTTGCATGGCTTGTTATTGCATGACTCTGCTTCTTCTTCTTTATTTTTGGGGGTCTGCTTCTTGCCACTAATTTCCACTTGGCTGTTAGTGGGTGAATGTCAACAGAAGCAGAGACAGATGGTCAAAAAGAAGGAGAGAGAGAAAGAGAGAGAGAGAGAGAGAGAGAGAGAAAGAGTGGAGCACATGCAATAGCGAAAGAGTGGAAGTGATAGAGGAAAGGAGAGAAAAAGCTAGAGGTAGTGGCATAGGGAGAAGGCGGGAAAGTGTAAGAACGTAATGCAACTTCACTTTTATTTGGCCCAAAAAGTCAGACGGCAGAACAAAAACAACAACAAAAGAACAACAACAACAACAACAAAGAAAAACAACAACAAAAAACAACAACAATGAAAAGCAACAACAACAGAAGCAGCAGCAAGAAAACTGAATAAACTCTTGAGCAGAGATGCTGATGCTGATGCTGCTGCTGCTGCTGCTGCATCCCTGAGATGCTCCTAGACCTGACCACTTGAGGTGGTTGCCTGCATGCTACATGCTATATGCCGCATGCCACATGTAGCATGCATCATTGCCGTGGCTAAGATCTCAGTGTGGATCTCTTGCTGACTTGCGTGTTGCCACAGGCTCGAGGGGCTTTTAATGAGCTGTTGCATATGCAGTTTATTAATGTGTTGAAAAGGCAGCAACATCAGCCACAACAACAACAATAACAACAACAACAACAAAAATAAAAAAAAATATAAAAAAAACAAAAACAAATAAAGCAGCAGCCTAAAACAACAACAAGTAGCCAAATGGCCAATGACCAATGCATTTGTTATTGTTCCTTTTGTGTTGTTGCTGCTGTTGCTGTTGTTGCTGTTACTGTTGTTGCTTTTGTTGCATGCCAGTCGAAAGTTTGTCTAACTTTGAATTTGTTTAGAGGCTATAAATAATTCAAAAAACACTCCAACTGTGGCAAGAATTCGCAGCAGTCCAAACCAAACAACTTGCAGCACTTGCAACAGTTGCAATTAGTTTGGTCTCATTATAGCGAGTGGTTAGAACAGAACACATACTTAGCTTAAAGCTTAAATTTGATGAAAACACTTAATACCATTTACTTTTTGTTTAATCAAAATAAACTTCGATTTTGTGAGAAACGTCAAAAACTTTCCTCTATACAAAGTATTTATCGATTTATTTTATGCTAAAAATGAATAGTAATAAATGTAGAAAAATTAAATAATATATATAAAATAAATACAATAATAAATATGATAATAAAATATTAATAAAATAATATAGTTATAAATTAATAAAATAAATACCAATCAAACTAAATGAACATAAAACCCTTATTAATTAAAGCTGTTTAAACAAAGTTGTCATCAAATCTTTCCCAGAAATAAGTTCTTAAAAAATGTTTCAAAAATAATTTCAATAAATGTTATAGCTATAAATAAATACTAAACACAACAAATAGCGCAATTGACATAAAAAACAATAAACATTTACAGTTTAGCCATGGGAAACGCGATTGTCCCCATGGCTATGGTAAATGCAATAATTTGTTCATATTTATTTTTAGTATGTTGAACTTTAAGCAATCATATTTAGCTGTGTAAATAATAGCAAATAGCAGCTAGCAGTTAGCAGATAACAGTTAACGGTTAAATAATAATAGCAACGGTTCATTCAAGCTGCAAAAATAAAACCACAGAAAAAGTAGACACAGCCTGAGGGCAGAACGCTTTGCTCCCTAAACTTTCCGCTCTTCGTCACTCGCTCAAATCGAATGATAGCTGTCACTATTGCCACACACACACACACACACAAACACACACACTCTCTCTCTCTCTCTCACACACACACACATATACACACCTTCTCTCTCTCACTCTCCCTTCTTTTCAATATCATTCTTAGTCCGACTCGCTCTAGCTTCGCTGACTAAGTTCTGTTGTTATCTGACCGCCCAAATGTAATCAGCGAAATCGAACAAAAAATAACTGACAACAACAAATGAAAAAGAAAGAATAAACTAACAACAACAACAATAATAACAACAACAACTCCAACAAAAAACCGCAAGAAATCGAGAAAAATCAAAAGAAATGCTGCAACCATAGCGTATAGAGTATAAGAAAAGTCAATGGCGCAAAGCCAAACAAGTTTAGAGCGAGCCAAAGCAAGCCAGCATCAAGCAGGGCATAATAGACCCAAACATACCCTAGAAAAAACAAATATACAAAGCTTAAAGACCAAATCTACCACAACAAATTATCCATATAATTAATTTCAAATACAAAAATTATTTAAGCGAAGAAATTCGACTTAGTCGGGCATACCCTATAAGCTGCTATCGTTAATGGGAATTTGTTGCTCTCCATTATTTACGTAGATTTTTAAGCAGCGTGCGAAATGCCCCAAACCGAATTTGCCGTATCCAGTTGCCGTTTGCCCCAAAGCCATTCGCTGCTGCCCCCTTCTTCCCCTCTCCCCCCTCTGCACTATCTCTCTCTCTCTCTGCCTGTAGTTGCCGCTGCCTGCCACTGCCCGCATGACATCATCACCGCTAAAAAGAGGCAACGATCCGCGTCCCATGGACAGTGTAGATGCTTCAGTTGATTTTGGTTTTGCTGGCTTTAGCTTTGGCTTTGGCTTTGGCTTTGGATTTGGCTTCAGCTGAGGTTGCTGAGGTTTTCGGCTTGATTGCTTTAGCTGCCTCTCGGTCATTCGCTTTATGCGGGTCAAGTGAGAGCAAGAGACAAAGATTGAGAGGGAGGAAGGAGAGAGAGAGAAGAGAGAGAGAGAGAGAGAGAGAGAAGGAGAGAGTAAGGCAAAGCTAATGGCATAAAATCGGCTTTTTTTCTTTTTGGAACATCAATTTTCGTTTTGGGGCAATGCAATTGAACGATTTGTGCCACTGTGTGGCAGCAACAGTGCCGCATTTACTACAAATTTTACACAAATTGAATATTGAGCTTAAATCTTTTATATATATATAAATATATATCTAGATATATATGTATTTATTTGATTTGAGCCTTGCCCCAAACAAAAAAATTATATATGCACAGATGCCAATGCCATAAATCTCCAAAACTACCGCATGCAAATTGATTTGTTGTTGTTACCAAACTTGTTGTTATTGTTATTATTGCTCTCTTGTTGAATGAAATGAAATGCAACGGCTGTGCAGCGGCAAAGCTCAGGCTGCATTGAGCTGGCTCATAATGCAATATATATATAAAACCACAGGAGCGCATTGCGGTTAATAAGTTTTAGCCCAAAAACATGACTTGGCTTGAAACTTTTATGGTTGCAAAGCTCTTGAAAAAGTCTTTTTTAAGTTTACATCAGTTTAGCTAAACAATTCCAGCATCTGCAATTTGAATAAAGGCTTGAAAGAATTTTTAACATTAGAAAAATCATTAAACTTCTGGCATTTTTAGAACCTGTTAAAATAAAAATTCATAAAAAATACATATATGTTTAAAATACATAATAATAATACATATAAATAATTATTTTTATTTTCAATATTAAACATACATTCAATCAATTGTTATATCCAAGTCTTTGAAGAACATTAAATGTGAATG
Organism: Sphaerogastrella javana; assembly: GCA_037040025.1. Lineage (NCBI taxonomy): Eukaryota > Metazoa > Arthropoda > Insecta > Diptera > Drosophilidae > Sphaerogastrella > Sphaerogastrella javana. The sequence continues at coordinate 9,950 of JBANCZ010000925.1, read as the reverse complement.
TGCCCCTGTTTTGTGGCAATATGAATACCCTATCAACAAAAACAAAAAAACTCAACAACAAACTTAATGAAATCAATTGCAAAAGCATTCATAATCATTCATACGAATGTGCAGACTTCAGGCAGGCGCAGCGCCTTACTGCCCTTCTGCCTGCACTCCGCTCCTGTTCTGTACGTTACTTCATGTTGCCGTCGCTCCTTGAATGACTCGAACTGCATATAAATAAATTTTAATTTGCCAATTGTGTGTAAAACTTATTAGCGATAAGTTTTTTGTCGCTGTTGCAATCGGACAGTGGGACAGAGGGACAGTGGGACAACGGCGGAGTCGGACATGCTGTGTACACTCGTATCTGAATACAGTTACATATAGTATACCATGTCCATATATGTAGATACGTCGAGCTTTTGTTATTTATTCTGTAAAACATGGAGCTGTGTGTGAGCTGTCGATTTGTTGCTATCGCTGCAGGAAATAAAATACGTGTAACCGTGCCCTCCCGCAGCCCCAATCACAACTCCAACCTCAACCCCAACTGCTACAAGTATTCGAGGCGTAAGCTGACATTTGGTTATTAGTCATAAAGCTGCCATGGCTACGAGGGCGACAGATTGGGCGGGTGGTGTGCCGGGTGTGGGGTTACACATGTATATTAATGATACCTGACCAGGGTTGGAGGCACTGTCGTTGGGCGCCAACAACCGACAATAGACGGATTCCAGCAGCTCGGGCTTAGGCATGACAGTCGTAAGGGGTATACATATTTCGGGCATGTATTTTTGTGTTTTTCGTCTAAATATTTTGTATACTCGAGTTGGGTATTAGTTTTGTTTTACATGTGCTTTACTTTATTAGAGGTTTAATGGTGTTATTATGAAGGAATTATAGCAGTATTATTGAGGTACTATTGAGGTATTGTTTAGGTATTATAGGGACATGATTGATAAGGCTTTTTTATCAGCAAATGTCTATGCCACTTCAGTCTTTCATTCGTTATGGAAATACATATTATTGCGAGTGCCTAGAAATTTGGGTAGCATTATTTGAGTATATTTCACAACCGTAATCAACAATGATTTACTTAATAATATCTTACTATTTGGAAGAATTTCTTCTATTTTGAAAATATTCTGACAATTTTTTGAATAATTTTTTTTTAAATTAATTTTTAGAGCCGTCCGTGATTCGTCGCGTTCGACTTATCCGGTCAAGTTTGTTTGCTAATGCAAATCATTGCGTTTTTTTTTAACAAACTTGAATTGACACACCCATTGCATATACACGCCCATGTATTATTACTTCCTTAAGTATTTATCACTATTTACTCTGGCACATGCCAAATGCCACACATGCCACATACCTCAAGCCGCATGCCCCACTTGAACTCCTCGAAAACTGCAGCTGCAGTCTAAAGAGTTGCCAGCGACTATTAGCAGCCCTTAGCACATATGTTTCAAAGAGGAAGAGAGAGAGAGAGAGAGAGAGTGTGTGTGTTTTAAAACGCAATTCTAATGTTAGTAATTAGCCAAGACACTAACCCACACACACACACACAAGCCTAATCTGTGTTGGGCTTCCATTTCCATTTCCCTTTTTGTTTTTGTTTCTTTTTTTTGGAGTACAGGCAACTTGAGCTGCGCTCTCTTTTTGGCTTTACACATTTATTTAATATTTTAATTAAATTATACACATGAGTGAGAGTGTGTGTATGTATGCTGTGTGTGTGTTTGTGTGTGTGTGTGTTAGTTGCATACCTTTTGCTGTGCCGCCTAATGGGCCAAGTTGGCACCGGTAGAAGCAACGCCAGGTATTTACATGCAAATGGCGCAAGTCAAGGCTCTGTTGCTCTCCCATTCACTCCTGTTGGTATAATAGCTATGCTTTACACTCAACTACACACACTTACATGTGAGCGCGAGTGTGTATTCGTGTGTGCTCTTGTATATGTGTGTGTGTGAGAGAGGACTTGAGCAACGGTAGCTGTTGCCATTACCACCCGCACTTAACGTTAATTAAACTGCTGTGTGTGCTAAAATGTATCTCTATATCTCTTTCTCTTTCATTTACCCTCTCAGCCTGAATTTCGCTCAGTGTATGCTCCTCTAGATTGTAGGAAGTAGCCTGTGGACTCCGTGTAGCGTGTCCTTGTCCTTTGTAGCCCTGGCAGCTGCTGTCGTTTTAATAGCTTAATGTAGTTACTTCCACTTTGAGTGTGTCTTTCCGCCTCAGCCTGAAGCACAGCAAAGCGAAAGAGACAGTTAGAGAGTGAGACAGAGAGAGAGAAACAGAGAGAGAGAGTGAGCATCGCTAGACTAGATGTCTGTTAGTCTGCCTGAATGTCTCTCTGTCGTTCTGTGTGTTGCTGGTTTAGGTGCTTTGGCTGTCTTTGCTAATAAAAAACACAACACTCAGCAAAATTGTTATGCAGCAAACTAAATCAACACACACACAGTTACACACGCTCACACACACACACACAGTACAGTACAAATTACACACAGCACAGTCATGACGACTATAACCCAAAAAAAAATTGAAAAGAAAAACCAAAAAAAAAAGCATGTAAGCCACACTTACATACAACTGGCCTCAGTTTCATGTGCACTCAAATGCGTGCACACTTTTTGCACACACTGTAATACCAGTCGCACTCTAACACAGACATCTCTCTCTCTCTCTCTCTCTCTCTCTCTTTCTCTCTTTCTCTCTTAGTGTGTGAGTATGCATGTGTTTTTCTATGCTGTGAAAAAAGGCGATATCTAACAAAGTTTAACTCGTTTTATGTGCATACCCGTACCAAAAATACCGACTAAAGGGCATGTACAGTTTGAAAAGGTTGCACCCTACAAAAGCCTACTCAATAATTCTTGAAATGGTAGTTAAATTGATAAGATTTTAACTAAGATTGGCAATTGAAGATGTCGTATAAGCTTGGAATTTCAGGGTATATAGGGTATATAGTTATCGATGACAAGGTGCCTTTGCCGGAACATGGCTTATGGTTGTTGCTACTACAGCAACGGCATGTTGTCAGTTTGGCACTGTGGAAGCTTTTGTGCATGCGAGAATGCTGCAGCAGCTGCATCTGGCGCAGAGATCAAGGCGGATAGGAGCCTGGAAGTAGGATAGAGGTTGGAAAGTGGCAAGAGGGTAGCGCAGAGGGTAGCTTGGGCTGGCATGGATTAGCATGTGGCAAAGCATGCATACATGCTACCAGAATAATGTCTTTATTAGAACCAGCGTGCGGGGTATTAGCTTAGACACAATCCTTCTACCACTATCTTCACTCTCTCTCTCTTTCTCTTTCTCTATCTCACTTTTTTCCTCTTTCTCTTTCTCTCTCTCTTTCTCACTTTTCTCCTCTTTCTCTCTATCACACTGCGTATGATTAGCTTGACATTAATTAGGCTACTACCTGATATCAAGCATACGCCACATCCAACACTTTGTGTAATTATATTATACAATTAATAAATAATTTTAATTACATTATGAATTTGTTGTTTTGCTTTCAATTAATTAATTTTACTTATTTATATTATTATAATTAATATTTTCATATAACTTTTTGTACTTTCAGCAAATTAATCTAGTTATTGGCATTAACTATGGCTCAACCACAAATGCTGCAAATTAAATTGTCACGTTTCGATGCGCAACCCTGGGGATTTCGCCTGCAGGGCGGTGTGGACTTTGCTCAGCCCCTGTTAGTGCAGAAGGTAAGTGACCACGCCCACAAATTACCCAAAAAAAAAAGACTCCACATGGCCACAAATGGGCTTTGTGTGTTCTCTTTGATTTGCTACACGTATTATTGTTCCGAAAAAAAAAATTTGGATTGTTTTCCAGGCAAATGGAAATGCCGTGTCGTCGAAAAATGAAAAAAAGAAAAATATTAGTTTGAGCAGTTAATTTATTTATGCGGTCTTATTATTGTTATTGTATTTGTTGGCGCTTTTGTTGTTAAAAATAAAAATTTCGTTCGGTTTTTCTGCTTTTTTTCTATTGTTGGCGCGATTTTTGCACACGGTACGCAAAGGCGAAACTTTGCGGTTCGGCCATTTTACTTTGAGGGGCTGCCATTTTGTCTGAATATATATATATAGACTATATATTCTGTATAAATGATATGTTTCAATTTGTTAAAAGTTTTATAAATTTATTTTAATAATATTTTACACAACCGTCGACATTTCTTTCTGCAAAATCATTTTTGACTTTGATTCGTTGTCATACGATAGATATATACTATGTAGCTATAGCTATCTATAGTTTTCTCTGGCTATATGTGATCTATTTGTACCATCTAGTTTATAGTTCAATCAAATTCGCAGTTTATAAACTTTTATGCACTTTAATTACACACAAAAATTGCGCTGTAAATTGCATTTGCGCAACGTCGCATAACAAAATGAAATTTATTATATCATCGAGTTCTATTTCTATATGATTTATGGTTTTAGTTTAGCTAGGCCGCTTGGGCGATTTGGGTCAAAGGGTTTTTTGGCTTTTATTTTGTGCAGATTTAATTGAAATTATTTCAAATATTTGTGGTTTTTGTTTGTGTGCTTGTTTTTTGTATTTAAACCACAAACAACTGCGACAAGGCTTTTACCACTTAATGCTCAATGACCTCAAACTGACAGCGATTTAATATAAATTTAAGCTAACAGTACTTGAAGTGCATAGAGAACTTTAATTAAATTTGAATACTATGTCAAGTTCCAGTTCTAACTAATAAAATTAAAGCGGTGGTGTGCTTAATTTAAAGAGCTTTCAAAGGTTGTCAGTATGAGCTGACATTTACACTTTGACTTGATTGATTTCAACTTTAAAGTTTTCTAAACAACTTAAAGCTCAATGGTTCGGTTTGATGTGATTTGTGCACACTTAAAGCTTTTCAACATGTGCTCGAAAAAGCTCGACTAAAGCTACTTGAACTAATCAACTAATTCAATTTGCGAAAACTATTTTCGAGTCAATCTCATGGCTTTTGAGTTTGAAGTGAATGCATTCGCTTGCAATTCGTTTGCGCACTCGTATTCGCACTCATGCATGCATGAGTCACAAATGGATAGATGGCTCGATGGCTCGATGAAGCCAGAGGGTCTCTCCTCATGCAAAACTATATAGTATATTTCTATATATAGATGTGTGCGTATCTGAAGCATTACGCTTGACCAGACCTATGACGAACTGTTGCCAGTTGCGTCGTTCAAGTGTATGAATCCAGAAGTGAATCAGCGACATTGATAAGAGGCACTCCTCATCTATTTATTTATAAATGAATGTCATTGCAAATGTGATTGTGAAAGCGAATACGGTAGCAAATGTTTAACATTGGCAGCAAACCATGATAACAAATTGTATTGATTATTATACATATAGAGACTATAGACTATAGTATCAGTATGAGTTTTGGGAATGACTAGTAGCCATTCGTTTGAAAAAATTTGGCAAAGAAATGTATTCATTCTGCAATTTCATTTGTTGTTATTGTTGATGTTTAGCTGCTTTGAGTGGTAATGTTTATCGCGTTTGGTGCCAGCCACAACAAAAGCTGCTGGTAATTGTTTAAGTCTGGACAGCATTTGCCAATATGTAAATATTTTATTATGTCACATTGGAATTTATTTCGTTGACATTTTCAAACGCCGCCAAAAACAACAAAACAAAAAAAAAACTAAACGAAAAACAATAGCAACAGCAACAAAAAAACCAATAAAAAACAACAAAATTTTCTGTTTACTTTGGCATTACAAATTAGCTCAGCTGCTAATGGGCCAAATGAAAAGGGGCTGGGCTGTGGGCCACCCACCCATGAGTGAGTGTGAGTATGGGCATGGGCGTGGCGGTGCTATTTAAACAGCCGTTAATATTTAGGCCTGAGCTGATTTATGTCAATGCTATGCCAGCGAGAGTGGAGTCCTTGCACCCAAGACTACCCTCCTGATTGACCTCTCTTTCTCTCTCTCCCATTCTTTCTGTATCTCATTTTAATAAGCTTTAATATTCAAGTTCTATAAACTTTGCATTGTATTAAAAATACTTAAAGCTTTATGTCATATAACGAATGTTTTAAATCAATAAATAAATTAAAGCTTAAAGATGTTATCATTTTGAAAGTAATTTTAAGCTTTGATAAGCTTAAGGTGAAGAGATTTAAGGCTTTAAACAGTTTGATATTATATTTAAAGTTGGTTTTAAAAGTTGTTCCAAAAGCATAGATTACAAAATTGAATCAAATTATGTGATGTATTCTATTTATAGCTAGACTTTAGAGCATTTTAAAAGTTCAAATGGCATGTGATAATGTCTTTAATTTGTAGTGAATATCTCGATATAGAATAGTTGCATTTAGTGCTATGGCTAATGCACGACAAATTAGCAGGGGCGTTATATATTTAATTGGTCTTTGATATGAGTTTATTGTTCCATTGGCATACAATGAAATGTGAAATGTTGCCCAATTAGTGCATAAAACAATGACAATGCATGTTCATGTCAATTAGGCCCCATCAACTTGCTAACAAACAATGTTTTTTTTATGTAGTTGTACATATTGTTGTTGTTGTTGTTGTTGCACTTTTACCAACAACAACAAAACATAACAAACATAACCGCACAGTGAAGTGAAAACCCCACAGAGTAAAAGCCATTAGCAGTCACTCGCTTTTATTTGGCCAATTTAGCTGTTAGCCAGCGACAGCAAACATGCCAAAAAATGGCTAAAACCAACATGCGCATATATGCATATATTTCCGTTGCTTTTCCACGACTAAAACATTCGCTAGCTTTTGGATTATACTCTATATTCTATGTTTATTCATATATTTATATATATAGCACTGATTTTTCCAACGTATCGCATGACTAATTGACTGCCTGATTCACTCTAATACAAGCGTTTGTAAAGCAAGAAATATTTCTATACTTTTAGATCAAATTTCGACATTTTTTTTTCACTTATCGTGAAATTTTTGAAAAAATTTAAAGCTAATTTTGAAAATGATTTATTGAAACAGATTTTTAATATATCTGTGATAAAATTTGAAATAAATGTTGGCTTACCTTAAACCCATGGCTTTTTCATAAGCCCTATAAGCACACAAATATGCAGGGTATTTGTTTAGGTAAACCCCATTGCAAATAGGTATGTTGTAATTTATGCTGAAAATCACGCTAAATATAAATTGTACAACAAATGCGAAATGTTTAGTGCGTTGATACACAAAATATTTATGGCAATAAACAGCATCCAAATCATGAACAGATTTTCCAACGCTTTTCCCCATCAAAAGCTGCAACCAGTGGATCTCCCTCCCTCCCTTAGTTGTTTCTCTTGTTTTGCTGGTTTTTGCTGATTGTTTGTCTGATTGAGCTGCTAGCAGAAAAAGGTGTCTGAGCGCTGACTGTGAGAGCGTCTTCTAGTCTGAGTTGCATGCAACGTGGGGCACGTGAAACGTGCAACGTGCAACGTGCTACTTGCAAAACTTGACTGCAAAAACGTCAGCTGTACGGCTTGGCGCCTTTTGGAACACTTCAAGCTCAATTGAATTTAGAATGGGGCAAGCACTTGAGCCAGCAGTTGCAGCAACAGCAGCAGCAGCAGCAGCAGTGGGAGTAGTCTTCCTTGTGGCAGTGGCACAACAGCAGCTGTTGCAAGTGCGTGTCAAGGCTCGTAATGAGCCCAACGTTGCCAGGATGTGCAGCAGCAGCATCAACAACAGCTGCTTTGAGTGGCAGCAGCAGAAGTGAGCATTGCCACTTCAAGCTGCAGACATAATAGCACCTTGACAACAACAACAACAACTGCAACAACAAGCGCACAAATCCTGCTGCAAATCATGTCAACTTTAGTGTTGTTGCAACAAGCCACTTGTTGTTGTTGCTGTCGTAGTTGCAGCTTAGCTAAAGGTACCTCTTGCTGCCTCAATTAAGCCAAATGAACTAAAACATACAAAAAACACGAGCATAGTGTAGAAGAAGAAAAATAGAGAGAACCCATAAGCTACTCAGCTGCTTAAATCGGATTAATTTATGATTTCAGAACGGTAGCTCTTATTATATGGTCCTATAGCCTTTACAAATGAACACTGTAGGGCCTGAGGGGTTTGTGTAAATGATTGTAGAGGTCGAAAGCACATAAATACAGAAATTACATTGTTATTTGAATTCGATTGATACATGTCTAACTATCGGAGAAGCTGTTTATATTGTCTAACCAGAAAAATCAAGCAGATCTTGAGATTTACATAAGATAGATGGATGAAGTTTGATATGCCTGGAACTTACTAGTTAGTACCTAGTCTAGTTTTATTAAATAAACTCCTAAGCAAAATCATACCATTATAGCCAGTATCATAGATACTTTTGGCAGCTATTACAGTGTGATTTGGGTCACATTACACTCGACTGTTGCTCTTGCTTTGTTTTTGTTGTTGTTTTATTATTATGAAATGCCGCATCGAACGTCAAAATGAAGTCCTTGTTTGCTGTGGCTGACACTGAAGGACTCTCTTGTGCTGCCCTGTTTTCCTTTCGCTTTTTTTCCTCATTTGATAAATATTTTTCTTGCCTTTTTTGCATTGTTTTTTGCTGCTGCTGCTGCTGGTTTAAGCCTCATGATGATGTGCGGGGCTTTTTCGTGGCCACAGCGAGACACAAGGACAAACAGAGGTAGAGAGGGAGATTGAGAATGGTAGAGAGAGAGAGAGAGAAAGTATGGCTATGTGGGAGGAAAATGGACGTACTGTCAGATCAACAGACAGCTGCTCATGCTCTCATATATGTCCACGTTTATATTTCATTATCAAGTGCAGGCTTGGAAGGACATACCGAAAAAAAAACAAAATGGTAAAGACAAAGGAAAAAATTAAAGCATCACACACAAAGGCCAAAAAGCTATACAGAGAGCCATGGGGCAATAAGGCCAAGAGTTCAGTTCACAGAGCTACAATAAAAGCGAAAGCCACAGTAAAACCAGAACAGAAGAGCCTGTACAACCAAGGACCAGGGAAAAGCTTCGACCATAGTCCAGAGCTCAGCTCAGTCATGGCCCTGATGCTGCTTTAGCTCTGCCTGCCCAGAGAAGAGGAAGCTTCTCTCATTTTTTTTGAGCCTCTACGAGGATTCTCTCTCCCCTTCAGCTAAATCTTTCCCCTTCTGTCTGTTATGCCTCCATGTGATAGCTTTGTTTCCACTCATTCTCTACCTCTATTTAAGCTCAGCTCTGCCTCTACCTCACTCCCAATGCTGCTCTCTTTCTCCCCCTCTCTCTCACTCACCGCCCTGTGACTTCATCTGTACAAATAATGGAGCCAAATAAGTAAAACAAAAAGCGTAAATTCGTTTTAGCACAAATTTTGTGCTTGTCTCCTACCTCAACTGGTCAAAATAAATACACACAAAAAATATGCAAAAAATATTGTTAAAAGCAAAAAAAAATTTTGAAAATTGTAAAAACCAAAATTTGCCAGAGCTGTAGCAACGCTCGGACTATTAGCCAGAGAACTTGAAGTCTAGACATAAAGCTGCTTTCTCTGAGTCTGGGGCCACTAACAAGCTACTGTCGGCATCCAAGGCAACAGACGTAGTTGTTATACTACTCTTCCTACTCATTCTCACCCTTCCCCTCTCTCTCTTTCTCACTCTCTCCATGCTATGGCTGCTACACATGTGCCCTAGTGCTGCCACGCCTCCGCAACGCCCTGCATCGCACTATGCGCATCTATTCAACTCTGCGTTGTGTGCATGCAAATCTGTTTTGCGTGTTTTTTCTGTGTGTTTGTTTTGTCTTTGTTCACACTCCTTCTGTTACTAGTGCACTCTATCCCTCTCTCTCTCTCTCTCTTCCTCTCACTCTTTTTCTCTGTCTCCCACCTCTCTCTGTGTCTATGTTTCACTCTCCCTTATGCCCTATGTTGATGTGGGCATGGCTATTAATTATT